>BQNB010048912.1:0-42302 GCA_026074375.1 Tanacetum coccineum
ACCCTAAATGATTGTTCTTATAATAAGGAGGCTAAATTAACAAGTTTAAATGATTAAAAAACATCATGCTTGTGAAAATTTCATACAAACCGAACAACTAGTGCTGGTTAAGGAACCAAACAACTAGTGTTGGTTATGGAACCGAACAACTTAGTTTGTGAAAGGACCAAACAACCTAATTGTGTTAAGGAACCAAACAACCTAATTGACTTAAGGAACTGAACAACCTAATTGTATTAAGGAACTGAACAACCAAATTGTTTTTGGGAACCGAACAACTTGTTCTCATTAAGGAACCAAACAAATAGATTTTCTGGAGGAACCGAACAACTTGTTCTCATTAAGGAACCGAACAACCAGATTTTCTGAAGGAACCGAACAACTTGTTCTCATTAAGGAACCGAACAATTAGAATGTTTTAAGGAACCGAACAACTTGATTCTTTAAGGAACCGAACAACTTGATTCATTAAGGAACCGAACAACTAGTTTTTATTTTAGAAGGGCAATTTAAAATCTTAATTAGGGAGTTAATTAAAATTGGTTAATTATACACTCTAAATATGTTAAGTTGGCTTAAGTTGTAATTTAATTGGATAGATCTTTAAAGGTGCCAAAGTCTTAGAGTGCCTAATCCTTATGAAATTTTCACATCATGAAACAACTTTATGTGGTCACTTAAAAGGTCTCTATAGTGTATTGTATGAAATTGGTTGTACATAAACTATATTGATCTTATCTTAGCGGAATCATGGATACCACACAAGCTTAGCAAACGGCATTAGATGATGCTCTAGTCGCTCATGATAATCGTCTTAACATTAGGAATTGCAATCTTCGACTAAGCTCCACACTCAAATCCAAGGAACCCACTCTTCAAGTGGTATTGGATGCTCTCAAACTCACTCCTTCTTTAAAGCATTTGAGATCACTACTGATGTACTAGAAATCTACAAGCAAGAGTTCTGGGCCACTAACTACATCCATCATTCTTCACTTCGATTCAATATGAACAGCAAAAGTCGTACTATGACCTTGAAAACTTCAGAGACATGCTCTAGATTTTCCCTAAACTCCCAGGCCAGAAATTTGAAGATCCTCCATTTGAAGAGGAAATTCTCTTGTTTATTAGAGATCTTGGCCACACTGGAGAGATAAAGGTCTTAAATGATGTCAAATTTAATCACATGCATCAACCATGGATATCACTTGCTATAATCATCAATAAGTGTCTAAGTGGAAAAACTACTGCATTGGAAAGTCTTTGCTTGTCATGTGTACAAATCCTTTGGGGCATGTATCATAACAAGCATGTTGATTATGTCTACCTACTTTGGGAAGACTTGGTGTATCAAGTGGAAAACAAAAACTCAAAGAAGAACAATGACATGTATTATCCACGTTTCACCAAAGTCATTGTAGACTACTTCATGATAAAAGACCCGTTAATTCCAAGGAGAAACAAGATGTTTTGGCACACTGCCAGGGATGACTCCATGTTCACCATGTAACACCCCCAAAATGGGTCGCAGTGGAATAAGGATCCGGGGCGTGTTACTTCAAGATCAACAGCACAAGATAAATATAAGAACGACACAAAAAGTCGTTTAATTTGATACATTGGATTTAATTATAAGACATAATACAAAAGCATAAAGCTTTACTTGTTCCTTGTTTAATATTACAAAAGACAACAATACATTTCCCAAAATATGATGCACATAAATCTTTAAGTGTGCAATCCAAAATGTAATCCAATGCATCCTTGGTACCTCGTGCCTATTGACCTCCTGAAAACATTGCTTAAAACGTCAACAAAAATGTTGGTGAATTCATAGGTTTATGTATTTAAATTATGCAGGACCGCAAGACTTTCTCGTGATGTTACAACATATGCCAACACTTGTGTCCAATTTATAAAACAAAGCATGTTGTCACCCCAAATAATAGTAAACCAGTAAAACTGTAAAAAGTGGGGCTATAAACTCACCTTGAGTTTGTAACCCAGCAAACATAAAAGTCCGACATGTCAACGTTCGTTTCCCGGTGATAGCTTATCAACCAAACGGGTGAGGTTATCCCAATAGATTTATTTTATAACATTAGCGCTCACCCCACATTAATCGCAATTAAACAACTACATCCATGCAATTGACAGTGTCATGGAAAATGGCCTCAGGAGGGTTATCGCTACTTAGGCAAACACATAATCAATATATTTAACAAAACCACTTGCGTCCATTTATAAAACAATGCATATTTCAACCACAAATAATAGTAAATTAGTTTAAAACTGTAAAGTGTGGGCTATGAATTCACCTTGAGTACAGAGAGTCCAAATAAACACAGTTTATATAATAAGGTCACGCATAACGTTTAGATGTACAACTCTTTTATAATTAAGGTCGTATAAGTACCGAGTACTTTAATTAATAACATTGAATATAATCTTAAATTTGTTACATCGTACTATCGTTCGGGCTATCATAATTAAAGAGGTCATGACATGACGTACGAGGAGTTAGGACACTTTAAATCGTAAATCCAACAACTCGTCGATACGCCATCTGAAGAGGCCTCATTATGAAACTCCCTAGTATTATAGCACTTTGATAACCACTCAATATTCTATATAGCATAATCACCGACTAATCGTTTTAGTAAAATAATATTTATAAAGTGAAAATCGTTATATAAATAGACTTTCGTAAAATGACCCTAATTGGAGTTTTAAGGTTGTTGCCTTGCGTTTCTTACGTCCACGTCTTCGTAGTAAGACGAGTGATCAAAATATTACATTTTCAAGTTTTTGATATTCTGCGATGAATAGTGTTTTTACTGTTCACGACAGCTATTTTACTCGTTTTTAGTTTTAATTAGCGTAAACTTGTAATCGTAATAACTTATTCGTTTTAATCCCGATTTTAGTGATTCCTTCGAGTATGTCTTGGTTATTAAAGATGTATTATATTTTATAAAGTGGGGTCCGCTGTGAATAGACTTTTTACTGTTCATAGTTTATAAAATTACTTTTATAAACTTTAATTATCGTAAACGTCGTAGTTTATTCGTTATAGTTCCGTTTTTAACGATTCTTTCGAGTACGATCTCGTAATTAAAAGTTATATCATATATTAGATGTTTTAAAAATGAAAGTTCCTGTAATGAATAGTAACTTTTATAAAAATAGTTTTATAAAAGTATTTATAGTCTTATTCTCTGTAATTAACGTATCTTTAGTTATAAATCGGGGTTTTTTTTTTCCGACGTTCTTATCATTTTGGAATCGTCATGAGGCGTATTATTTTTATAAAAAGTCATTACCTACTGTATGAGTTCGAATTTAAAACAGCCCCTAAGTATTTAGGTGTATAACTTTATAAAAACCTTGTTTTATGTATTAATTAGTTTAGTAGTTTAATATAGAAACCCTAATAACTATTTTTAACACATGTGCTACTTATAATAATGTCCAAGATCATCCATAGTCCTTATAAATTCATTGTAACAAGTTTAACAATTTACTTTCCATTATTTTCATATGTGAAGATTAAATAATCTTATAAAACCCTAATTATTACCTAAACATGTTTATACTTAAACCATATGTTAACATACTTTTACATTCATTTTTCCATGATATATATAACCATATGACATAAGAATAAGTGCATAAAATCATAAACATAAGTAATAACTCATTTTACATATTAAAAAGTCCTTAGTGGTGATTTAGCCATAATTAACATATAACACATAAAATAATGATAATAAAAAGTATAAAGGAATTAGGAAGACCTTAGGGATGATGTATGAGATGAGAAATAAGTGCTAAACCCGTGTTTAGACTCAAAACCTAAAGCTTACAAGCTTATAAACCTAGTTAGGTTTGAAACCTAATTCTTCCTTTCTTCTTAATCCTTGCAAATGATGAACCAATGCTTGAAAACACTTTAGTATGCCTTAGGATTGATGTGTAAAGGGTTGTATAGATTGTATAAAAATTTTGTATGGTTTGATTATGTTTGTTATTTTGGCTGTTGGGTTTGATTAGAGCAGAGAGAAGAATGTGATTTTGATAAGTAAAAAAGTGTATGATAAATTATTATGCATGCATGAATATATATAGGAGAGTAAGAGATATTTGTAGTTGCAATATTTGACTAGAAAGTCCAAGGGGGGGGGGGGGGGGGGTCTTTTGTGCCGTGGGTCTTGGGCCGTGGGTTCAAGGGGACAAGGGAGGAGGGAAACAAGGGCTTTAAAGCTTATGTTTGTTGGTTCCCTTAAGTAGGAATCATCCCATGAAGTTTAGGGATGATGTTCCTAGCTTATTTTCTTTTATTTCTTTTTAGTTTACTTGCATTTTATAAAAAGAAAGTATAAGTAAAACTTTTAATTAAAAGTAAAGTGTAGTTTTTATATAAAAGTTTACTTTGTAAAGTCTTGGTATTTTGTAAAGTATTTGTTATCTTGTATAATCATATGAGATGTGTATAAATATATACATATGCCTAAAGTTTTATAAACTTTGATCATTGTATATAAACGTAGGTATTTGTTGAAGCGTACGTTAATTTTTAGGGTTCCGGGAAAACCTAATTGTCATTTATCGTGAAACGTAAACACTTTCACGTATCCGATAAAGTAACTTGTGAAACGTTAATAATTATTCTTTAAATAATTGCTTAACCCTTGTTTGATGTAAACAATAAATTGCTTGATGCCCGTTTACGTTAACTGATCATTTTTAGCTTACGCGATTTAACGTAACGATTTCCATTAAAAACGAACGCGTACAATACTAAAAATAAATGGTGACTTTATTAACGTCGTACATTGTCCTAAAACACGAGGTGTTATAATAGTGACACATGGCAGAGAACCGCCTAAATGTCCAAGAGGGATGCCCACCTGTCAGACAAAAGAAAAGGGGGCAAGCGCCAGAAAGAAATAAAGCGATCCAGGAGGAAGTGGAAAAATTGGTAGATGCCGAAATCATGAAAGAAGTCCACTACCATAGCTGGCTATCCAACCCGGTCATGGTCAAGAAACACGATGGGAGTTGGTAATAGGTTCTTCGACAAACTGAAGCTTGTCATCAAAATGGAAGTTCCATTCCAACGGAACGGCTAAGGGTTAGTCGGCATCATGACACTTCTTTAAGTTGGACACGTGAAATGTTTTATGAACTCTGCTGCAGCTTCAGCAGTAGACTCGTGGATTGGTATGCAAAGTCCTCCAACCCTTTTTATTACAGTGAAAGGCATCCAACAAAACCTGGGATTTAATTTCCTCTCGTTTGCCAAAAGTACAACCCTTTCCTAATGGCAGAAACTTGAGATCACTTTATCTCACATCTAATACATGGGCTTACATTTCTAATCAAGCGTAGCTTCTTTGGCCTTATCACGACGCCGGCTTGATCCTTGCTTAACTTGAATGATTTTCTCGTCGGTTCTGTTCTATCTGGGAGCCGGTGTGTTTGAACATTCTCTACCTCAGCCCAATAAAACAGACGGGAATGACATTTTCTCCGTTAAAGTTGCTCAAAGGGTTGCAGCCCTTAATGCTAGATACGATAACTGTTATTGTATGAAAACTGACCAATGGCAACTTTTTAACCCAAACCATTTCCAAAGTCGATCACACAAGCTCTAAGCTATATCTTCGAGAGTTTGAATGGTTCTCTGCTTGTCCGTCAGTTTGCGGATGATAGGCGGACTCATTATCTAAACTTGTACCCCAAAGCTTTTTCTGAAGTGACCTCACAGAAATTTGATGCGAGACCTAGGGTCACGATCACAATAATCGTGGACCGGTATTCCATGCCTTGTTACGACTTCCTTTTGTACATTTCGCTAGTTTTCCTAGAAGGGTCAGTTTCTTTAATGGGTATGAGATTGACGGACTTTGTAGCGGGTCAAACGGATTACCCAAATGGTGTAATTACACTTGTAATTGACTAAGAAGATTTGTGACAAAAATCCACGGGATATTGTCCCCTTTCCATTAAGTATCTAGGTAATTTGTCACCAACAAACCCGATGTCTATGATGTTTGGCTTTGACCTTAGCACAGGTCAAGCACATGCTAAAATCAGGTGGCGATTATCAGCTTTCATATGGGCCACCATATAGCATCTTTACGTCTTGATACATTTTCTCGGAACATGGATGGATAGGAATAGAATACTTCGATTTGAGGGACTCGTGCATGATCCACAGTCCACAAATAGTCATAAACATTAGGTAAACCAACATCCTGCCAATTCGAGGCACATAGGGTTCATCCGTACGAACGGTTCCAACTTTTCACCCCTTTTAAAGGACTATCGGAAATTTAGCATTTTAAATCATCCTACCTCCAACTTCTCATTCTTGATGTTCTCTGGTTTTTCCGTGGTGCTTCAGTCTGTGCATTCAAGATTTGTTTAGGAAGAGATCCAAGCTAATAGTAATGACTAAAGCTCGAAAACTATTAATGGTGGTTCCGTTCTGTTCTGTCAAAGCCATCTGCAACGACATTGCTCTTCCCTGGGTTGATAAACGAATATCGCAAATCGTAATCACTAAGCAAGTATAACCCATAGGCGTTATCTCTATGTTTAATTCATTATGACTAAGGAATATGCTGGTAAACTCTTATGAACATGTGAACACCGTACACTTGGTACATACAGATAGTGCTCTCCAAAATTTCAGTGCGACACTACTGCTCATGTTCCAGGATCATGGGTGTAGTGTTAGTTCTTCTTCATGGATCTTTAAACTGCGCGTGATGCATAAGAATAAACCTTTTACCTTTGCATCCAACACAACGCCCAAACCCTTGATGAAGCATCGCAGTATACGATAAATCTTCCTTCCTTCGGGTTTAAAGTCCAGATTGGTGCACTAAACAACTTCTGCTTCAATAAACTGGAACGCTGCTTTTGTTTGTCACCCCACTCAAACTTGACCCTTCTTTGAGTGAGCTTGGTTATTGGTTTGGCTGTTCTTGAAACCCTTCAATGAATCGTCGATTAACTACCCAGCACAAGACCTAAAAACTGTCGGAATCTCCGTTGGTGTCTTAAGAGATGCCATTCTTTAACGGATTCGATATGGGCTGGATCCACTATGGAATGCCTTTATTTTCAATCACGTTGACCGAGGAACGTACTTTGGGAATACAAAATTACACTTGGAAAATTTTTACATCAACTCCTATTTCTTATACAACTCAATTAATATCTTAAGATGCTCTTGTGCTCTTGTTGCTTCTTGGAATAGATCAGAATATCGTCAATAAAGAACATTTACGAATTTGTCCGATTAAGGTTTGCACACTCGGTTCATGAGGTCCATAAACACAGCAGGTGTGTGGTCAACCAAACGGCATAACTTGGTATTACACTTAATTTCCATATCGAATTATTATGCTTTAGTTTGAAGGCAGTCTTCGGAAGATGTTTCTTTCTCGGAAACCTTAATGGTGATATCCTGACCTTAGGTCGACTTCGAGTAGACATCGACCCTTGAAGTTGATCGAATAAGTCTCAATTCTTGGTTGCGGATAACGGTTTTCTTCCCGTTAGTTTATTTTAGTTCCGATAATCTATGCACATCGTAACGATCCATCTTTCTTTTGACGAATAGAACTGGAGCTCCCCAGGTGACGTACTAGGTCTTATAAAAGCCTTTGTCGGAAAGTCTCTTGTAGTTTGTTCCGCCAAATTCTTTCATTTTGATGGGGCTAATCGATAAGGTGCCCGTGCTAAGGTGCAGCCCAGGCTAATAGTTCGATGTGAAATTCCACTTGTCTGGTATGTGGAAGATCCTGGCAATCGTCTCGGGAAATACTTCAGGAAAATTTTTGTACGTTTCGGTACATCTTGCAGGTGCCTTTCTTCTTTGACTTTCTCCAGTTCTCCTTGTATGGTAATATGTGCCCAAAAAGACGTGACTTCCTTTTAGAGATACTTCTGGGTCTTGGTGCACGAGCTGAAGTTTATCGAGTCCTCGCGTTTATTTCTACCTTACTCTCCATGAAAAATTAAGATTTCGCTACACAAAGGGATATACGAATGATCTTCTAGCCCAATCAATAACGGTTTGGTATTTCGTTCAACCAGTCCCTGCCAATGATGAACGTAATTAAGTACCCATTTCTACAGGCATTAGGTCGACGTGTGATAAGGATGGTTCAGAAAAATTTAACGTGCAACCAGTATACCGTATTTTACCTAAATCTATTCTACCATCAGCCAATTAAATGTTATACCATGATCTAAGTAGTGGGGCTATATTAATCAAGGTATAAATTGAACTGAGTAGACAACGAAAACTTCTATCTTGCACAAGTATTATAATAAAATGGAAGCACAACGGTTCGTTTAGGAGAATCGTACGTCACAACGGTTGTTTTGTCTAGGTTTTGCCATGCAACTCCTAATGCATAAGCCTTGGCTACAGCTGATTGCCTTTTCCCTGGTTCTTGTTTTCCACTAGTGGCTCAGTTTTCTTGAAGTGGCCTGAGCCCACACTCAAAGGCAAACGATGGCTTTGGTATTTGCACATTGGGGCTCTCGGAGTTTGTTGTTGTTGCGGTTGTTTTGTTATTTCAGTTGCATGGCGGCCGGGCTATACAGTCCTTGGCCAGGTGGCCAAGCTTCTTACAGTTATTGCATGTTGGTGTACAAGAATGTAATGGGTTTGAAGTTTACACTTGGTCATAGAGTTTAGTCCCTTTACGGTTTCTGTCACCGTTCTCTGTTAAGCATAAAGCCCTGCCTGTGTTCTGCCTTTGTTCATGTTGTTGGTTTTGGTTATTTCGATGGAGTGTCTTCAAACATCCTTTGTTTTCTGCCGTGTCTATCAGCAAAAGTGTTAATTCTCCTATCCATCTAATTCAGTGCCATCTCAATAGCCTCTGCATGGTTTTCGGGCTTACGATGCACACAACTTGGAGGTAAATCAGGTCGAGCATTCCCCCGACATACCTTTCAATTTTGTCAGTCATCTTCAGGGAATCATCCGGTCACCAGCAATGGACTAGTTCCTGGAAACGTATGGTTGTAGGCTACCAATCAGTGCTTTTACTTTTAGGTTCCACATTTCTGCCTCAATTTCTTGATTTCATTCCTTAGACATTAGTTAGGTTGATCATCTTTTTTTCAAGTCAGTCCACGTCATTGGATATGCATTTCATTAGTCACGGTCCTAACTTGTGTAGTTCCACCATGTTAGTAGCAATTCCCATATGAGTTACAAGTCGGCAATACTTTAACTGATTCTTCACGGTGAGTTACTTATGCGAATCACGGTTTCCATCCTCCAAACCAGAGGGTCAAGTCGGACCACTCATTCTCGTGCCCTGAAGAAAGAATAAGGGTTGACATTTCATGAAGTCTTGATAAGTGATCTAAGGTGAAACAGCGCGTTCATTCCTTCTCACACCTAATGTTTCCCGAGGTATGGCTATCATCGCCATTTTGGGTCGTAGCACGTGCTGCCAATACAGCAGTGACACCCTGGTCGATCATGGCCTGAAGTTGTGGCACTGCGTGGACAGTTAGTGGGTTATGGTAGTAGGGTCTGCGACTGGATTGTTTGGTGTTGCTTTTGGGTTAACCTCGTGGGCCTTCTCTTGGTGCCAATTTTCTTAAAATCACAAGAAAACATTAATACCCGTTAGATTTCAAAAATCTTAAACCATAACCCCGATGTTATACTATAATAAATAAAACGAGATCAAGCACCTGGTTGAAATACACAACAGTTTGAATTAACAATCGACATTCATTCACTCTAATATTCGATTTCATTATAAAACATAATCCATCTTTCATATATAAACTTGGGGAAAATATACATTGATTGGTTTGGGAATAACGATTCACCTATCGCTAATTCTTATAAATGAAAATCAACATAGGAGGCCCTATAGCGGGATTTACCCGTAAATACTTAGTAGGGCTATTACACTACTAAGAATAGCTAATCAAGAAAATAAAAGTTCTATTTACAGGATAGCTAACCAAAACAAAATACTTATACCGCTGCTATGGTGGGGGGAGTAAGACCATTAAACTAACAGACTGCATTAGTAAGATTACAATCTAACCAAGTCTAGGAAAAGATACCAGTGGGTCCTCCAATGTTGTTGTCAACGCGTGCTCCAGGCCTCAGGGCCGGAGTAACGCTTAGATATGCTGAACAGCAAGATCATCTGCAGCCTGACGCTGCCACTCGTGGCGACGCACCTCAGTCTCTAACACTGTAACTCGTGCCTCTAATGCCCTGCAGTGAGCTTCAGACCTAGCCAAGTCCTGACGTGGTATGAATTCTCGTATTGATCGTAACGCATGTTATATCTCTCCTTTTTTACCTCATTCTAAGCCTCACCAGCTGACACGATCTTTGGCATCGTTTTGATGTGTGTGCAAAGCTTGAACTCTCCTCTAGGCGCAAACATCTACCTGGTAACGTGACCCTCCTGTTGACCAATCTAAGGCGGTCATCATCTTCCTTCAGTATATCAAGAGTCTGGTCTCTATAGTGGGTCATGGCTGTTCTAGCCAGCTGCAAAGCAGCTGAACTCCTCTCCATCTCACACCCAGGTTTGGGAGTAGTAAGTAGTAGTCTCTTCCGAGGTGGCGTGTCAGCCTCGGGAATATAAGCTCTGCGGCTAGTAGATGGTGCAGGTAGAGGTATAGGTAACAATGGTGGGGTCCTGATGGAAGTAGAGAATGATAGGTGGATGGTGTTGTAGTTCTCATCTGCCTCATAGTTGCTCTAGTATGGGGGTGGATACGTGGACACTAAAAAAGTTGGTCGGTAGTAGAGGTGTAGGTGCCTCATCCTCAGCTGGCACTAAGTCCTCAGGATGCTCAGGCTCCGGAATGTACACTGGTACATGATCCTCCAGCTCTATGGGATCAGGTACATACTCTGGAGAACGTGGTGCCTGCTCGAACAACTGTCGGGCACGGCCTCATCGTAAGGGATCTAGATGGGATTACTTCCATGATCGTTGCACTCAAGATAGTGAAACAGAAGTATAGGTAACGGAAGAATCAATGACATGACTAATGTGACCAGCAGGAAATAACTTATAAGTAGTATATAATATAGGAATATATCTTATATACGTAATATATCATAACACGTATATCAATTATGCATGTATATAGCCTAACCGACTAATGCAACAATTTGTAATGTATACCCCGTTAAAAACCATTTGTATGTATGCAATGGTTTGAAAAGGTTATAGTCCAGCAAAAATATTTTGACTGTGTTCTCTATAAACCTTGCTCTAGATACCAATATGTACACACCCCCAAATGGGTTCGTGAGCGGAAATAAGGATCCGAGGGCGGTGTTACATTCAAGATAACAGCACAAGATATAATTAAGAACGACACAAAAAGTCGTTTAATCTGATACATTGGATTTAATTATAGCTTAATACAAAAAAGCATAAAGCTTTACTTGTTCTCCTTGTTTAATATTACAAAAGGACAACAATACATTTCCAAAATATGATGCACATAATCTTTAAGTGTGCAATCCAAAATGTAATCCAATGATTCCTTGGCACCTCGTGTCATATTTAACCTCCTGAAAACACGCTTAAAAACTTCAACAAAAAATGTTGGTGGAATTCATAGGTGTTATGTATCTTACAATTATGCAGGACCGTAAGACTTTCCCCGTGATGTTACAAACACTATGCCAACAATCACAAAACAGATTCTACTGTTGACTAGCTCATGACACTGAAGCTCAAAACCTTTGATTTGCTATTTTAGCAGTTATTTTGCCCGTACAGATGTTGTAACCCGCAACATCTAAGTCCGACATGGTCAACGTTCGTTCCCGATGATAGCTAATCACCCAAACGGGGAGGTTAATCCCAATAGATCTATTTATAACATTCGCGCTCACATAATGCAATTCACAGTTCATGATAATGGGCTTCAGGTAGGGGTTTTCCGTTTTTTGGCGACACATAATCAATATACCTTTAAACACTTGCGTCCAATTTATAAAACAAAGCATTGTTTTCCTCCCCAAATATAGTAAATCAGTAAAAACTGTAAAGTGGGGCTATGAAACTCACCTTGAGTAATGTAGTCAAATAACAAAGAATAAACGGTCACGCAAATCGTTTAGAGGCAACTATTTCAAATTAAGGTCGGATATAGTTACCGAGTACATTTTTTAATAAAACATTGGTATATAATCCTATAGTTGTTACATCGTACTATCGTTCGGGCTATCATAATTAAAGAGGTCATGACATGACGTACGAGGAGTTAGGACACTTTAAATCGTAAATCCAACAACTCGTCGATACGCCATCCGAAGAGGCCTCATTATGAAACTCCCTAGTATTATAGCACTTTTGAAAAACCACTCAATATTTATATAGCATTAATCACCGACTAATCGTTTTAGCTAAAATAAATTTATAAAGTGAAAACGTTATAAAATTCTTTTCGTAAAAGGACCTAATTCTGGTCGTTTTTAAGTCCGTTGCTGTGTTTCTTACGCCACATCGTCGCTAGGCAAGACGAGTGATCAAATATTACATTATATGTTTTTGATATTCTGCGATGAATAGTGATTTTACTGTTCATGACAGCTCGTTTGTCGTTTTTGGGTTTTAATTAGCGTAAATTCGTAATCGTAATAACTTATCCGTTTTAATCCCGATTTTAGTGATTCCTTCGAGTACGTCTTTGTTATTAAAAGATGTATTATATTTTATAAAGTTGGGTCCGCTGATGAATAGTACTTTTACTGTTCATAGTTTATAAAATTACTTTTTAAAACTTTAATTGTTCGGTAAAACGGCGTAATTTATTCGTTATAGTTCGTTTTTTAGCGATTCTTTCGAGTACGATATCCGTAATTAAAAATGTTATATCATATTATCGCATGTTTTAAAAATATTAGTTTCTGTAATGAATAGGTAAATTTATAAAAATAGTTTTATAAAAGTATTTATCGTCGTAAACTCGTAATTAACGTATCTTTTTCGTTATAAATCGGTTTTTCGAGTTTCTTATCATTTTGGAATCGTCACGAGACGTATTATTATTATATTATGTCAAACCCACTGTATGAATTTCGGATTCAAAACAGCCCCTAAGTATTTATGTGTATATCTTTATAAAAACCTTGTTTTTATGTATTATTTAATTTAGTAGTTTACTTTAAAAACCCTAATAGCTATTTTTAACATTTATGTGTATTAAATATTGTCCAGTTCATTCCATAGTTCCTTATAAAGTCATTGTAAAAAGTTTATCAATTTAGTTTTCATTACTTTCTTATGTGAATATTAAGTAACCTTATAAAACCCTAATTTTTACCTAAACATGTTTATACATTAACATATGTTAACATAACTTTTACATTCTTTTTCCATGATTTATATAAGCCTTATGGACATTAGAAGAAGTGCATAAATTCATTAAACATTAGTGTAAAAACTCATTTCTACATATTACAAAATAGTCCTTAGTGGTGATTTAGCCATAATTAATTATACCGCAATAATCATCATAATAAATAAAAGTATGAAGGGAATTGGGAAGACCGTATGATGATTTGTTGAGATGTGAAAATGACATGATATCCCGTGTTTAGATTCATAAAACCAAATTAAGCTTTTAATACCAAGAGTAGGTTTGAAAACCCGAACATTCCCTTTTCTTCTTAAATCCTTGCAAATGAAGAACCAATGCTTGTAAACACTTTAGTGTGCCTTAGGATTGATGTGTATTGGCTTGCATGGAATGTAGAATTTTTTTTATGATTTGTTTAGGAGGGCTTAATGAGCCGTGGGTTTTGAGCTTAAAAGGGAGAGAAAGAAAGAAATTTTGTTAAGTGTAAAGAGTGTTTTACTTCACATATGAGTGCATGTATTTATAGGAGAAGGTCTTAGATATTTTACTTGCAAAGTTTGACTAGAAAAATCAAAGGGGGAGGGGGTTTGACCGTGGGATTCAAGGGGACCAAAAAGGAGGGTTTTAAGGGTTTAAAGCTTATGTTTCTTGGTCTCCTATCATGGGAATATCCATATGATTTTCCATAGGGATTGGTGTTTCCTAGTTTAATTTCTTTTATATAATGTTTACTTGTGTTTTTATAAAGAAAAGTGTAAGTGAAAGTTTTATATAAAAATGTAAAGTGTAGTTTTTATTTAAAAGGTATACTTGTAATGTCTTGGTATTTTGTAAAGTATTTGTTATCTTGTATAAACATTGAGACCGTGTATAATATATATATGCATAATGTTTTATAAAATTTGTTCATTGTATATATATGTGGTATTTGTTGAAGCGTTACGTTAATTTTTAGGGTTTCGGGGAAAACCTAAATTGTCATTTATCGGGAACGTAAACACTTTAGTATACCGATAAAAGTAACTTGTGAAAAGTTAATATTATCTTTAAATAATTGCTTACCCTTGTTTGATGTTAAACATTTAAATTGCCTTGATGCCCGGTTCTTAACTGATCTTTTTAGCTTACGCGATTTAACGTAACGAATTTCCATTTAAAAACGAACGTGTACAATACTAAAAATAAATGGTGACTTTATTAACGTCGTACATTGTCCTAAAACATGAGGTGTTATACCCGGTGCTATGGAGAGAACCGCCTAAATGTCCAAGAGGGATGCCCACCTGTCAGACAAAAGAAAAGGGGGCAAGCGCCAGAAAGAAATAAAGCGATCCAGGAGGAAGTGGAAAAATTGGTAGATGCCGAAATCATGAAAGAAGTCTATATTTGTGGTAGCTTTTATTTTTTTGATATAAGTAAGGTTTATTCTATTTTCTATACAATATAAGTGTAACAATGAGAAAAATAAAATGTTTTCTTCATTATTGATTATATATAATTGCCATTCAACTTCATGAAGCAATCTTTTTCTTTTATCAAATGTTAAGTAATACCAAATTAACTTTTTGTTATTATATGAATTAAACATTTCATCTTTTAAATATTCGATTTCCATTTTAAACTCAATTTTTGGTATTTCCATTATTAGTGAATTAATCATTCGGCCTAAAGAATGTCGGGGCAACCTATCAACGCTTAGTAGACAGGGCATTCCAAAAGCAGATCGGACGTAACCTGGAAGTATATGTCGACGACTTGGTCATAAAAAGCCATACGGAAGAGGAAATTATCCGAGACATAGCAGAAACATTCAAAACTCTCCGGCAAATAAATATGAAGCTAAATCCAAAAAAGTGCACCTTTGGAATGCAGGAGGGGATGTTTTTGGGCTACAAAGTAAACGCTGAAGGACTGAAAGTATGCCCAGATAAAGCAGACGCGGTCCTTAGCCTACCGTCTCCGGGATGCCTTAAGGACGTACAAAAGCTGAACGGGAAACTCGCAAGTTTAAACAGATTTCTGTCAAAATCAGCTGAAAAATCACTGCCGTTCTTCAAAACCCTGAAGAAGTGCACAAAGAAAAGCGATTTCCAATGGACTCAGGAAGCCGAAGTAGCCTTCAAACAGATGAAGAAACTCATAGCGGAACTTCCAATGCTGACTGCACCAAAGGAAAAGGAGGAGCTAATCATATACCTAGCCGCGGCCAAGGAAGCTATCAGCGCAGTCTTAATGACCGAAAGGGGAGGCAAGCAATTGCCAGTGTACTTTGTAAGCCGTGCCCTACGAGGGCCGGAGGTCAACTACACCCCCATGGAAAAATTGGTATTAGCCTTGCTCAGCGCAAGCAGACGGCTGAAAAGGTACTTCCAGGCACATACAATTGTTGTAATTACGGATCAGCCGATAAAGCAATTATTGTCAAAATCAGAAATCAGCGGGAGGATGCTAAAGTGGAAATTTGAGCTGGAAGGATATGACATCCAATACAGGCCAAGGACATCGATAAAAGGGCAAATATTGGCAGATTTTATCGTAGAGCGACCGGATGAAGAATCCCCGGACGAACTCATGGCAGAGCCAGAAGAATTACCGGAACCATGGACTTTGTTTATAGACGGGTCATCCTGCATAGATGGTTCCGGAGCCGGGCTGATACTGACAAATCCGGAAGGAGTTGAATTCACGTATGCCAAGAGGTTTAGGTTTGAGGCTACCAACAATGAAGCATTAATAGGCGGTATCCGGATTGCAGAACAAATGGGCGTAAAAAACCTTCAAGCGAATGTAGACTCTCGCCTTATAGCAAACCAGGTCAATGGCTCCTACGTAGCAAAGGAATCAGGTATGGTTCAGTACTTGAAAAAAGTAAAAACGCTCGCAAGTAACTTCAAGGAATTCTCCATCAAACAAGTACCGCGGAGCGAGAACAAAAAGGTGGATGCCCTAAGCAAGATCGCGTCTACAAGTTTCGCACACCTCAGTAAGCAAGTACTTGTGGAAGAATTAATGGAAAAGTCTATACATGAGAGGGAAGTCCTCTCTATAGTAGAGGAGGAAGGGCAAACATGGATGACACCCATATATAAATACCTTACAAAGGAAATCCTTCCGGAAGACAAAAAGAAAGCCATGGTGGTACGTCGCAAGGCATCCCGGTACACCATTATCAATGGAACTTTATACAAGAAATCTTTCTTGGGACCGTGGCTCCGGTGCGTCGGACCACTTCAAGCAAACTACGTCCTTAGAGAAATACATGAAGGATCTTGTAGCATGCACTCCAGTCCTAGATCTGTGGTCGCCAAGGCCATCCGAATGGGTTATTACTGGCCAACAATGCATACGGATGCGCGGAAACTAATAAGGGAATGCAATGACTGCCAAATCTATCGTCCTATTCCGTGAAATCTGCAACAAAACTTAACCCCCATTACGTCTCCGTGGCCATTCTATAAATGGGGGATCGACATAGCCGGACCCTTCCCGAAGGGACCAGGCAAAGTTAAGTTTTTGATCGTAGCTATTGACTACTTCACCAAATGGATTGAAGCAAAGCCTGTTGCGACTATCACAGGCAATCAAGTGAAGAAGTTCGTATGGGACAACATTGTTTGCAGGTTTGGCCTACCAGGGGAAATAGTATCCGATAATGGAAAGCAGTTCTGTGATAACCCATTCAAAGACAGGTGCGAAAAACTGTGTATCCGCCAGTGTTTTGCCTCTGTGAAGCACCCACAAGCAAATGGCTTGGTCGAAAGGGAAAACAGGAGTCTGGGAGAGGGAATCAAAGCTCGATTAGATGAAAGAAGCAAGTATTGGATAGGAGAACTCTCACACGTCCTATGGGCACACCGCACCATGATCAAATCAAGAAATGGAGAAACACCGTTTTCACTTACATACGGCACGGAAGCAGTCATACCAGCAGAGACAGGCATGCCAACACTCCGGACTGCGGAGTTGGACTTGACAAAGAATGATGAAGCCCTGGGAATAAACTTGGACCTCATAGAAGAAAAAAGAGAACAAGCTGCAATTCAAGAGGCGAAAAGTAAAGCTAAGATGGAAAAGTACTACAACTCTAAAGTTCGAAGCACAAGCTTCAGGCCGGGGGAAATGGTCTACCATAGCAATGATGCAAGCCATGCCAAGGACGAAGGAAAACTTGGCCCTAAATGGGAAGGACCATACGAAGTTACGGAGTCATTAGGAAAGGGAGCCTACAAGGTTAAGGATCAAAAAGGAAATGAACTTCCGCGAACATGGAACTTGTGTAATCTTAAAAAGTGTTATATACATGAAGTGTAAGCACCCGCCCGGCACGTATGATGCTCCGGAGGGCAGTATGTTAATTTCCCTTTATTTTCTAATGTCCTTTGAATATTAATGAAAAAGTGGGGATTAGCTACCCTCACCAGTTTTAAAGTCCTAAAATTATTATTACTTTGCAAAGTTATATCAACTATTAAGACGCGCACGCAAGGAGCCACGCTCCACAATAATATTATCCTGGATAATAAAAGGTTAAGCAACCTCAAAATTAGCTTGGGTGTATAAAAGGTATTGCAAACCCGACACCGGAAGAATAACCCACAAATATTCACAAGACTATCTATTACGAACGTACAACAGTAATAACAAAAGGTAGCTATATTATAACCTATGAAAAAACATCCTTGTTATAATAAAGACGGACGCACCAGCGTTCACCTAAGAAACATGTTTAACATGATAAGCTAAAACACCGCAACAAAAAGGCCAACACACGGCCGCAGTAAAAAAGCAAATGGTCATATTACATAAAGGCCGCAAACAGAAATAGCCACATACGGCCACGACCTACAAAAAAGAAAAAAGATCTAAGTGTTCATTATACAACAGCAGACCACATGCGGTCATGGCATGGAAATAAAACTAAAGGAAACAACGCTCAAGATGGGAGGCGGCAACACGGCAACATCACTCCATGGCTTCATTGTGTCTTTTCAGCAATAATCCTCATGGAAAGAGGGGCCGCGGAAATACTTGGCTTTACCTACCAAGTCTAGGAAGATCAGGGGCACGGTGACTATCTCCTCAATCAGGTTGGCGAAGAGCTGCGACATGATATCTTGGCCCCCTCAGCACAAGCAAACACCTTCGGCTCCTAGCTCATACCACCTACTTCATCAATGCGAAAGCTAGTAGGGAGGTTCTCCAGAAGGGTCCGTTTTTTTCACCGGGCATGATTGGACATGGGAATAGAAAGATCGCTCAAATGAAAGGGTTGTAAGGATGACATGATTTCCGATAGTTCAACGAGGTGGATCCGTTCAAGTCCAGAGAAAGCATAAATCTAGAATTCATCCCTCCTACGGACATCCTTTTTGGATTTATATCTGATCCACCAAGGGGAAGTATGTCATAGTATGCGTCTTCAAGGAGCTCTTTTAACAGCGTTAACATAATCTCGCGCTTTTTAGGCAACTCTGGTTATTTACGCATAACTACGGAGAAAGACTCATCCCGGCAATCACCGCCGCATGCTCATAACCGGCCTTGATCCACTAAACGTCTTGCATGCCCAAATAACATCAACGTACAAAGGCCAAAGCCATGACCAAGAATGCCTTGGTACTATGAGTTGATTTCAAGACTTATAGAGAGCAAGTTGTATTCTCATGGGTTAAGGGGAGCCTCTCCTTCCGGCTAAAGAAGTCAAGTAGGTGGGATAAAATTCCCACCTCCCAGACGGCTCGGAGAATCATCAGTGTGCCTCAAGCTCGGCCACAAGGATTGTACAGTTCCTGAAGCCAGCTCTCCATGTCCTGAAATTTCCTTTTATTTTCTCCTTGAAATCCTTATAAAACCTAATACGCAGAGAAGTAAAACCTTGCAAAAGCAAGATTGTCTTAAATGAACGCTCTGTGCTATTTTTTTTTTAATTTATTCTATATATATCCTTTATAAATTTATATTTATATATTTTATATAATATATATTGATATAATAATCTATATATATATAGTATATTATATATATTAATATCTCTTATATACATATACATGCCTGAATAATAAAGGTGCATGACATACCCTCAGAAGCACAGCCTATCACGCTCAGATTGCCAATGAAGTAATCTTTAGTCGACCCTCACGGCTACTGGCCGCCTGGGGCATCATCAGGGCGGGACTCAAGATGAAGTGGCACGGGAGTCAAGCAGGGAAGATGTCATGATCTTTATGAGTAAATGGTGGACCGTAAGAGCTGACACCTCCACAGTCAAGCCACACTTTCAATGAGTTAGCGAAGAAACTTGGTCACGAAGACGGACAACTTCCGTGGTTTCAGCCTCCTTTTTCGCCAACTGAGGATTTCAACTGAGGATCTCCGTGTCTTTCTCTTCCAACAACTTACACGTGCTAAGATTATTAGCATTGAGTTTTTCCTTAAGCTCCAATTCATGCTCCGCACGGGACCTCACCTCTGACCCAAGGCATATTTGCCGTGCCACCCCTACATTTAAGTCTGTATATAATTGATCATAGTTCATGGAACGGAGAGCAGAGAAGAAGGCGGGGGTAGCAACATCGTAAGCAATTATTGCACAAAGTGTGCAAGAAGCACCAACATGCATCGATCAAGATATCTTTTCTCATTGATTATGTGTCTTTACTTGAGTTTTTAATTTTTGTGTTCGTCTTCAATAATCTAGGACAATCCCATACAAATCAAACATGACAACTTCGTTCTATTGACAGTCGAGTTACGTAGATATCATGCAATGAAAAAGAACAATAAAGCTTAAAAAATGTTGTAGATATATTTGTTGGATTATGTGAGTTGGACTAGCTCGGTCATGACTAGAGGTGTGTGAGCCTATTGGGGGCACACACGATAAAACATTCAGAGCACGTTTAAACTTCACGAAACGTTTCTATGTAAACCTTTGGACACGAATGATTAAGACATGAACCTTGGGCTGTCTTTGTATGTTGGCCAGCTATAAGGAGGTTTTAGAGAGTGTGTTTCCTGTGTATGTCGTACCAGAAAGGTGGGGGGTGAGGGGTTTATATACCCCTCAAACCCTAATGATGATAAGGCACTAAAGAATACATCTATGCTTATCATGACTCTCTCAATTCTTCCTTATCTTTTATCTCTTCCTTATCAACTAGATACAATGAATCAAGCCCCTCTCTAGGGCTGCATGTAATTGGTTTATTTATTGTTTCTATTGTAAATTATGGCAACGACATGCAATCCTTGCCATAACTAAATAACCAACCTAGAATGAACACAAACATAAAATGATAAAAAAGAAGTATAGATTAAAAATTAAATGTTAATTAAGTTGCTATGTTAATCTATTCTTGTTTTATCTCGGCTGTAAGACTCACGCAATCATGTTATATGATGTATGTGGCGATCTAGGCACTTTAGCAGAAAACCTAGTGAGAGTCTTATGGTTCTCCAATTGGGGAAGACTCTTTTGAGAACTCGAGGCATTATGTGATTTACTGCTTTCATTATAAGAGTCGTTCCTCAATTTTCAATCCATTTTTAGTCTGTTTTAATTGCTTATATGTGATATGCCTTGTGTCTAGTCAATATTTGCAAAATATAGATTTTATGAAACTCTTAAAACCGAACTAATACTTATAGAGTAATATGGATTGAACATGTCTAATATTACACACATAATTTCATTCCTTGTGACCAGTTATGTGTTATTTGCGAAACCGGGGTTTTTGGACAAATTAATATGGACATTAAATTATGAAATTTGATTTCTTGTGAAGCTTTAGTTTTACTTGCGCAATATGGGGTTGAATTGATCTTTAATTTTCTCCCGCCCCACTACATGCTTTGGCATATGAGGGAATTATTGGAATTACTTGTCTTCGGACTAAGTAGGAGTACAATATAGGGTTTGATCAATTTGTAATCCCACCATATTGGCATCAATAAAACTAATGTTAACAAAAGGGGTTTCTTAACATACATAGCATCATTAGTCAATTGGAAGTACGGGTTTTTTGTATTTCCTCTTTCTTATTTTTGTTTTCCTTTTTACCTTCGCTTGGTTACCGGTAAGCATAAGGGGGAAGGGGTTTTGATCGCTGTCCCTTAACTTCTTAGCAGGGGGAGATATCCAAAGCGCTGCTGCTTTGTAGTCTTTTTGTCCAGTAATCTTTTTAGGTTGCTACCAGTTAACAACCTCTCCTCAATACTTTGCTGTCACCATCGGCATGCTAACATCCTTCACCATGGTTGTACCGCTAACTCCAGATATAAGGAGCGGACACTTACTGTTCAGCAAAGACATTTTTTCCTGGCCTATTTCGTTGTTGCTGATGAGCCGTGTGGGAGATCTCCTGTAGAGACTTCATCGCATAATGTGATAATCTTACGTACCCGTCGCCAGCTCCACAGTGAATCCACGCCCTCGGGGAATGAAGTGTGAAGTTCGACGGTTACTCTCTGCCATAAGGCGCTCAATAGGAGGTCAGACCTTGATGCATCATTATCCTTCTGAACCAAGCCACCTGGCGACTCCCGCGGGAGCCTTTTCCGAGGTGTTCTAGCAGTCTTGATAGAAAAGAGTCCAACAAGCCCATTATCTGCAAAATAAACATCAAGTAATCATGCTTTATAATATAAAAGTACCACTACTAAAAGGAAATAACACCCACCCGTTCCGTCAGGACGCTCAAAAGCCGAATAAGAATTGTCGTCAAAAGGATAGTACGGGCTCAAACCCACAAGGCATAAGAAGCAGCACTTCGTGATACCGCGACGGAAGCGAAAAAGGCAAAAGTAGCCTTATGGCTCGTGTCAAGGAAGGTTTTAAGCGGTGATCCTAGCTCTTTGTTCGAGCAAGTAGTAAGATGGGGAGCCAGGTCCTTTTCTAGGACACCTCCCGTATTATAAGAAAGGTGAAACGGGTCTCACATGGAAAAAGTAATCCGCAAAGAGTATCACCCGAGAGAACTAGAAAGTATCGGTTTCCGCCCTATGTTTTTTGTATGTGGGAATTCTATAGAGAGGGTTTTTGGAGAGAACAAGACGGTTGGCATGGAAGATGTGTAGAACGTGTATTTAGCAAAGGAGAAAATAAAAACCCGTCACTAAACATACAGGGTGGCAGAAAGTAGCACTGGCCATATCAGACAACATCAGCAAATCTTTTTTCTTATGACACTTATGCCAATATCTTAGGGTGAGGGAGAAAAGTATAAAAGAAGTTAGCGAGAGGGTGGCGCAAAAGTGCGGGATAACGACGGGGTCGAAGTGGGAGGGGAGGAAATACGGGAGGAGTAGAAGAACAAGAGATCTAGATCGGACGCTACACCGCACAGCATCTAGAGAACTTCAAAATCGGAATCTACCCGGTGGCCGCGCAATAAAGGCGATAATAGTGAAATATATACACGGAAGTATTTAAGACGGCTATAAAAAACTGTTGTAAACAGAATCCTTATAACCCAAACGTCAATAAATCCTAGTATATACGCCTACTTACCGGCTTTGGGAACTGGGGCAATAGTTTTAAACGCTCTCGGTTGCTAGTAATGGGATGCAACCTCAGCCGGAATTATAAAAGCTTTCGCAAAGCTAATTTCTACCATTCTTGGGTTCATAAATAGAAATATTAGCAGGTAAAAATTAGTCATTTAGGGGTTTCGAAATTATGGAGATGTGTTGAATGAAGGGAAATGTAACCTGAATTTGTAAATGAAAAAACCCTAAAAAAAGGAGAAAACGATGTGCTGGACGTATTGCTGAAAGTATGAGAAGCTTGGAAAGAAATCAAAATCGGTGGAACTAGTAGAGTTTTTGTTGGAAAAGGAAACAGTTAAAAACAAGCAAGGGTTGGTTTATATTATACGGCTGCTTGGGTATTGTTATTAGCCTACCACAGCCAAAGAAGCGACGTGTAAGGAACTCATGATGAAGAGTGATACGTAGTGAGTGTTCGCCTAGGGGTCTGAGGCAGTAAAACAGCTGTGAAATACGTCAGCAAGTCGGTCAGGGGAAAGAATAAAGAGAGAGAGAACTAGGTCGAGTGCACGTCACCTAAATGTCACAGAACTTGGTTTGAGGAAGCGCTAGTTGAAGAGAAAGAGTAAGAATGTGGAACAGCTGATAGAGCGGCAACCATACTACATGAAAACGGAGAAAAAAGAGATAATGAGGGGAGTTGTGAAAAAAGCGAGGTTAAATTATGTGTAGCAGATTGATCATCGCAATGTGCAGAGAGACATGGATCCGCCCAGATGAGCTAAATATAAAGAAATATAGACGGGTAGGGCTATGATGAAATTATATAGTAGGATATACCAAGCACTCTGGTTGGGCTAGTATATATCCAACTTGGCTTGGGCCCAAGCACAAAACTTAGCAGAGTCAAGAGGGACCGAAACTTAAACCCAGGGCATTGGTCATACGTGACCCAGAACACAGCAGAGAGGAGACGGGTACGACAAGATCGAACCGACGCATTAGGGAGTGGACGTTGCGAGTTTCACGAAAAAAAGCACAGGCGTACCGTTGTATGACACGATTATTAAGAAATATCTGTTGCCTGATAAGGTACCATACTCTGGCCATCTAAGACGAACAAAAGATAATATTAGGGAAACCTAATTTTTGTTCGCTTGAAAAAGTGACCTTTGAGACATAATGAACTCAGTGGGGTGTGGGGGGAGACCAAAAAAAATAGAGTGCTGGGGTTGTGGGGTGTACAATGTGTGGTGGCGTGTGGGGTGTTGCGGGGGGTTTGCGAGGTGGCGGGAGGGGGGGGCGTGGGGAAAAGCAAAGAGGGGGGGGTTGGGGGAATGTTGTATGAAGGTGGTGGGTGAGGAAGGAAAGGAGGGTGAGGGGAGGGAATATAAATTTTATATTGAATATGGTTGCGAGAAAGAAATATGAGGGGGGGGGGGGGGTGGGGGGATGGGGAGATGGAAATAAAAAAAATAATCACAGCCTACCTCATCTCTGCTTCTATTCCTGCTTATACCTTATGATTTTCTCGATCTACATACACATACTTTTTTCTCTCTTATATTTTGTTTACGTAACTCTCATGCCGGTAGTTCTAAACCGTGGGTGTCCGTCCCCCACGGTTATGGCATTGGTTTATTTGATTGTGCAGGATAGGAACATCATCGCCTTTTTCTTTGCTTCTCGAGTGTATAGATATAACGTCTCAAATCATTCGGGAAAAACTCTATTCGAGAGCTCGACCCGACGTATAATTTGAGTCCTATTCTAACCCATACTCCAATTTTGTACTAACAATCAGGTCACTTGTTAGACAATAAAAAACCATAAGATAAAGTTGACACAAGCAAAAAACACCAAAGCATTCAAACAATAATTATTGTGTGGTTGAAGATATCCGAAAACAAGCAGATGCACATCTAAAAACTCTAGCAGCACAAAGCAAAGTAATGCATCAAAGGCATAAGAAAATTGCATTTGAATTTTTTTTACGCAATGCGTGTCAGCGCGTTTGGACGTCGTTGGTGGCAATTTTGGTTGGGTTTTGTCCAAAATTGAAAACCGCGTATGATTGTGTTAACGTAGTAAATTAGCAATAATCAAATCAAAAGGTATGGCCACAGCAATATGCATTTTTGGCCAAAATTGCATTGTTATCTTTTAAAGAAGCGATAAACGGCTATGGTTGAGGTTTGGCGGAGTGACATAGAGACAACGTGGCCTATGGAGGTCGATTAGGTATGAGAATACCATGTTATATAATGAAAGCTTGTTATATCGATTAGGTTTTCATAAATTAAATAGATAGCGTCGAATAGATATAACTACACAAATTGAATTGCAACATTTAAAAAAACATTGAAAACCCGTAAGATACCTTTGTTGGGATTTGATAAACTGTTAACCATTAACAACCACGAGTACGCAGCAGATATGGATCAAGTATAGTGCATACAATTAACACACAATAAATAAACAAAAGGGTAATAAAGAAAACTAACCCTCGTAGTCAACTACAAATGAAATAAAACCAAAACCTAGAAAATGATTCCGAAACTAGTGGATAGATTTCCACCTCTATGGAATGCTCACACAAACACGTCAACAAGCACATCCGGATGCTAGTCCAACCTCACGTACAACCCAAACAACCTTTGTATGCCCTTGTACCTTGAATTGAATACCAAAACACAACCTAGTTGCTTGCAGTGAAAAATAATGAACCGAAATAGGTTTCAGACCTAATTCGGTTGTACCAAAACCAAGAAACTAAGGCCTTAATATGCTTCTAGCTTTTGTCACCTTTGAGAATGTGTAAACCAAATATCTTGAATCTGAAAAGCACCTTGTGGGAATTCAAGAAACACCTTAGGACCTGATTTGAGTTAACTGAAATTCAATGGTGGTAGAACCAAAAATCAGAAGCCCTTGTTAGGGTTTGATTATTCGGCTATTATGGAAAAGGAGATGAACCAAAACTTTTTTTGGGTTTTGAGGTTTTCTTTTTGATACCACAAAATGAGCTAGGTGTGGGGATATATATATCCTCCAAAATCCCAATCATAGTTGCATTAGGAGAGAACCCTACCAGTCTCATCACAGGTTTAGTTATGCAGCTCATCTTTCAGTTCTTGAGTTAATGATGCGTTTGCTTTCTTTTAATTGCGTTTTAAAATCGTTTGTTTTTCCTCAGTATCAAGAGTTAAATTTGCAATTAAATTAGCAAGCGCAACACGCTCATCAGTACATTCTGTAGAATTTTTCTCAGAATGTTGTCTTTCATTGGCAAACACATTATTTTCATCATTGTTTTGTACCTGTCCAATGGCTGTTCAGTAGAACTTGATTCTGCAGGTAAGAGAACTTCTTAAAGTTATTTTCCATGAAACCGTAATGTGCTTCCAATTCCTACTTATCAATCTTCTTCTTCTGATACCTATCCACTACTTGTTTTTCATCACCTGAACCTTGTAAACCGATGATTGAACCTTTTGAACTGTGCACTCTTGAATCTGTACCTGACTTTCAATTAACCTTTTCAACGTCATCTTAAGCTCTTGCTCATGACTTGCTCTTTCAACCATACATTGTGCAATGGAGTCCATGTTTTGAATTATTGTTTCCTTAAAGGTTTGAGCTTCCATGGTAGTGGTATGCATTTGAAATCTTATATATTCCCGAGCATTTGATTATTCTTGGAAAGGTTCGAACATCTTGAATGTATGAAATGTTACAAACTTCCCTTGATCGCACGTAATTCAAGATTCTGTAATCCTTCTCCGTGAGTGTTTTTCATAGCTGAGAATTGCATTTCAAATTCTCATGTTTCGATATGAGCAACAGACCTGAAAGTCCTTCAATCGCAACAAAGAGTCGTGTGAAAAGCTTCTATAAACTCGGTAGTACATCGATGGTTAGAGCTCGAGAGATGTTGAATGTAGTCTAGAGTGCATTCAATTTGTTCAAGGAGTTTTCTTTTAACTTCTTTGCTTGCATCTGCAGTTTTCTATATCTCTGTTCCCTCTAAATTCTGAACCCGAAGATGAAGTAATCTTTGTTTCCGATTTTTAACGTGAAATATAAGTGTAAAGATTTGATGGATCTTAAGTGATGTGATGTGAATGAAGTTTTGTATGGTATGCAATTCACGTTCACGAGATTTTTACACGTCTATGATTAAAACCGATAAAAATTAACGGGATTTTATAAAATCAATAGAAAAACCATGAATGTATAATTGGTTGTTGTTGAGGTTTTTGTTGTATGATTACAATGCAGTTTAAGTCATGTTGATAGGTTTTCTGGATTTGCGGTATTATGAGTTTGAATGATTTGTATGGATTTCGGCGCAGTAGATTAGAGAAAAAAATACCTTTTACAAAATCTAAATTTGTGTAACATAGCTAAAAAGGGTATAGATAAAAATTATATTTTAACTTAAATTTTTCCCGCGAAAAAAAACTGTCGCTAAAAAGGTTTTCCGACCGAAAATTTTTTTTACCCTATTACCAAAATTTTCGAATTTAAAGTAAAAATAAGTTAGAAAGGCTAAATAACCACAAAATTCATATACTCAACTTTTTTTTTAAATCAAACCGCTGCGTCTTAGTTGTTGACAAACCGCCTTCCAAGAATGTAACCAAACCCGCCTCCAAGAATGAAGGCAAATCGCCATTGAAAATGATCAACTCGCCTCCTAGATTTAATATTCAAACCGCTGTTTCCTTTAGACAAACGCCGCTAAATAAAATAAACAAACGCATTGTCTTTGTTAACTCGCCTGCCTGTCAAACCGCCTCACTTATTAGCACCGTCCATGACCTATGCAACTCGCCCAAGAAAATTTTTTCGAAACACTGTGATTTAGAATTTTGAGCATGGTAACTTTTCCTTTTAATCAATATATTAAGCAACTCGCTGTGGCAACCTGTGGTAACTCGCCACTATAAAAGCAAACCGCCACCAAATTTTTATTAAAAAAAACAACTCGCCTTTGACTTTTGGCAACTCGCCTTTGACTTTTTCCTAAAAACGTGGATCTTGTCCCTAAACCTGTCAACTCGCTGCCTAGAAAAATAATATAAAACGCAAACCTCCACGAAGAACACTTGCTCGAATTCACTTAAATCAATCCATATTAGGTTTTTTAACCACGAAAGAAAGCTAAAACATGTAATACATTGATTGGAGTGATGAGAGATTAACCTCCATAACATGTGATTTCATCCTGGATCAAAAATACGAAGCAACTCTTCCACGAAGAACACCTACTTTTGTGCTTAATTAATTCGAGCTAGGAGCTTGTTAAACATACGAAATTTGAAGCACCACTAACCTTTTGATGTGTAGAAACAAATTCGAGAGCAAGAATTAACCAACAACCAAGCCCCAAATAAAATTTGAGCCGAGTGGGTTGTTCTAAAAAGGCCCCCACAATTAAGCACGAATTTGAGCTGTTTTACCACAGCTAATCAACCACGATCTCACATGAAAGCTCTGATTGCCAATTGTTGGATCCGATTTAACACTTTACTTCATATAACATACACGAATCCACCAAGAAATTGAGAGAGAGAGAGAGAGTTGATCCTTATAGAGAGAGAATTGATAGAGAAATGAGAGAAAATGGGAAAATGAAATTATATTAGAAATGAATCAACTAACTGTCCAAAGAGGAAAGTATACTTATATACCGCCGACACATTAAAGTAACGTGCGGATATTCATAACTAGGACTCGGGCTTTAGTTTTCCTTAGGATTAAACCCGAAACATATAAAATATTAGATTAACTATCGAGCCCGATTCCCGATATTATACTATTACAACATTAACTAATTAAATGACCGAGACTCGTACACGTAATGAACGAACTTCCTGTTCGGCTCAATATTTTGAGGCTAACAGCTTGTTATATCGATTAGGTTTTCATAAATTAAATAGAAAGCGTCGAATAGATATAACTACACAAATTGAATTGCAACATTTAGAAAAACATTGAAAACCCATAAGATACCTTTGTTGGGATTTGATAAACTGTTAACCATTAACAACCACGAGTACACAGCAGATATGAATCAAGTATGGTGCATACGATTAACACACAATAAATAAACAAAAGGGTAATAAAGAAAACTAACCCTCGTAGTCAACTGCAAATGAAAGAAAACTGAAACCTAGAAAATGATTCTGAAACAGAACGATAAATTTCCACCTCTCTAAGAGAAATGCTCACACAAACACTCCAACAAGCACGTCCGAAATGGCTAGTTTCAAATCTCACTTACAAACCCAAACAACCTTGTCTGCCCTTGTACCTTGAAATTGATACCCAAAACACAACCTAAGTTGCTATGCACCCGAAAAACAATGAACCGAATAGGTTTACAGATCCTAATTTGGAGAGTTGTACTGATACAAAAAACAAAACCAGAAACCAAGGCCTTAATATGCTTCTAGCTTTTGTCACCTTTGAGAACGTGTAAACCAAATATCTTGAATCTGCAAAGCACCTTGTGGGAATTCAAGAAACACCTTAGGACCTGATTTGAGTTAACTGAAATTCAATGGTGGTAGAACCAAAAATCAGAAGCCCTTGTTAGGGTTTGATTATTCGGCTATTATGGAAAAGGAGATGAACCGAAACTTTTTTTCGCTAGGAAAATAATCTTTCCACGAACGTAGTTGCGTCTTATCCAAAACACTCATCATTATCACTATAATTTGCACACAAATCCTTTTCTAGAATCCTTCATAATCTGCCACATTTGGGAAGATGACAAGGGTTTCCATTTCGACATTTAAAGCCCATCTCTTTATTTTTATTTAACGGATATTTAAAGTTAGTTAAGCGTCCAACGGAAACTAACGACCGTTTAAATATATTTCGTGAAACATATTATATATTTAATAAATATAAACGAGTTACATATATTAAATATATAATAAACGTACTCTTCGTGTCTTAACGTGTGTGCCCCCAATAGGCTCACACATTTCTAGTCGTATAGGTGCGTATCCAACTACCATAATCCAACAGCTCCCACTTGGGAGTTGGAGTAGCAGACTGCCCATATACTAACGACGGAAACGTCTAGCAACACTCACATTCGTTTTTAAAACTAGAAATGTCTGAGATCAAGTTTCAAAAACATTCTCAGTAGCATGGTTATGTATCTCTTGCTATAATCATCCCTTTGTTCAGATACCGTTAAACCATGGATATGGATCCTAACTCATTCCATATAGTTTAACCATTTAGATTCTCGTTATAGAACTTAATACAGATATACCAAATGTAATCAAGAATCATCTTGCATTACCCTTTGGGTGCGGCCACATAATTATCTGATTAATTCTGGAGAGGCGCCAATGGTATCATACTGCACATCAAGTGGAGGAACAAATTCTTTGTTGAATACAAGTGTTATGAATGCTGCTTCACATCACTTCCAATAATAGCCTTTATAACTACCATTTTCAGGTTAGCGTTTGACTTAGAATTAAAAAGTGATATCCACACATACCAGAACTTGTTTGTATTCTCAAGTCTAAGGATGACTTAACTAACCATTTTTTGATATTTTACTCATGACTAAGGATCCAAAAGTAAATATTCGAAGGTTGGGGTGTCCAATATGCATCCCTTATGAATAACATATGAGTTTGGCGAGAACCATCCATATATTCAAAGAATATAACCAACACTCACATTTGCCTTATGTAACAATACTCCCATATTGTTAACCGACAATGGACATATTTAGAATGATATATCATTCATGGATTAAACATGCAAATATAGGATAACAATTATTATATGAATGAATAACAAATACCAAGTATCTTTATTCATCAGAAAATAAAAATTGTCTTACAATCCCAATTATCCAAATACTAAAACAGATATGCATGAAACTAATTAGCAAGTTGAAGTCCAATGTATCCAACATTCTCAACTTTTTCTTTACAAGACAGCTAAATAGTTATCTGAGTAAACTTTCCGAATACTTGTTTCAAATTCACAAATTTGTGAAGAATTTGAACGCTATGATGAGTGTCGTATGTATATTTGCATACTATTGCAAGAATCATAGTATGGAAATGTGACAGTACCTTTTATGAGGTATTTGTAGTCAGCAACATACCTATCTGAGACAGTCATCTTTACAGTTTCTTAAAATGTAAAGTATTCTCATTCTTTAATGTGTATTGCAACTATGCTCTAAGATGATCATATCTAGTTAGTAGATTTATCATAAAAGATGAAATTCTACTTTAATTAAGATTGATTATTCTCTAGCATCAGTGTACACAAACAACACTATGCCTTATATAATTCGTAAACATTTATTTTAACAGTTATCTAAATCACTCTTAATTAGATACTATTGTTATCAGTCATCTAAACACTCTCAATTAGATACTATTGTTGTTAGCTCATCTTGCTCTTGTGCAATGTACAACCGGTATCATACACAATATAAGATATACATGATGAATCCTACGTTAAAAACACAAGGTTTCCATCCATTTATTAAATTATCCCAAATGAAATATATCATTTAAGACTCGCTTCAATGATATATTGCATTGTGTTGGACTTAATCACCGCATATGTTTTTCTCAGTAAACATTTATTCCAAGGTTGTTTGTTTTATTTCCTAAATTTCTAAGTGAAGTCACATTTCAATCTTAAGGATTAAAATCTAGCTTAAATGAAATGATGCTTTCAATATGTTAGACAACATATGAATTTTAAGGAAAATAAACATAATGCTCCCACTTGATGTCAAGTATACTCGGGAGTTATCTTAATTTAATCAAAAATCATATTGTAATTCAATTTAAGATCTCAGCTCCTAGATGCATGATCCAATCCACACTTGGATTCTATTATCTTTTATACTTGATAAAGACTATTTTAAACTCATAACCTTTTGATTACACACCGTCCTCGCAAAAAGTAATCATAAAGAAAAAAGTTATAAAACTTAATTGTCATAAAACAAATATAGACTCATAACCCTTTTGATTACACATCGTCCTCGTAAGGTAATCATTAAGGAAAGAGTTATGATCCTTAATTCGCCATATGACATATTCAAGGAAACCTGTATGACAATTAGTTATCTTTATATAATTAATGCGTGTAGAAAAGAAAGATTTAATCACAGTCAATTGCTTGAGTAAGATTAAAAACTCTTGTCATCCGTCAGGCATTAATGTGTATACAATTTTGTCCTTATGAGTCTTTCTTCAAAAGAAACTCATTATAACCTTTTAACTGTTTGGTAAAAGATCAATCAAGCTCACAACATTGATTTGTCTTTTAAGGACTGCATCTTATCATTCATAGTTCTAAGATATTTATCAGATCCAAGATGTGATAATTCATCTTATTAGTTAGCAGGTTTATTATGACCCTTTAACTTATATTCCTCAGCATTGATATTAAAATATCACTCCATTGATGAGGCATCCTTGCGGATTTATAAATGAGAGTTACATTATACTTTGGTTCGACATTTTTATGGTTTTAACCTTAGTATGACATCAGCAAGTGAATTCAGAAGGTTATGTATTTGTTCTTGAATATCTTTAAGATCTATAGATGCTCCCACTTACTTTTGTAAGAAGAGATAATTCTCTAAATACCAAGTATTTAAGCAACAATGAATTGTTCTTAATTTGGACAACAAAATACATTTTACAGTTCTCATCTCTAGCTTGTTAATAATATGCTTCATAAGGATATAAATACAAATTTCGAACTTTATAAGACATAATGGGAATCATCCCTATATCGTAAATATTTTAATGTCTTGAATACCTTCTAGGTTGGAACTATATTGAGTGTATCCATGACACACGCAAATTTCTAACCTTGATCGATTTTGGAGGTAGAGCAATTAAAGTTATCAAAAATCAAACTATATGAATATAGTTTGTTTCAACACATTAGACATACCATAATAATATGGTATTCTATAAGTATTAGAATTGTGAGACTCCATCAGAATTCTTTAGATAACTTAATTCTCTTTTGATCAAATACTTGACAATTGGGTCAAGCCAAATTTGAATATACAGTATTTAACAACCAAGTGCATGCTATAGTGTATATTTCTTGAATAAGTATATTAGCTCCATGTTCAGGTGTTCACAAGAATACAGAACAGTTCAAGAATTCTTTGATCATGTGTTTACAAGAAAACAAAACATGTAATATACATTATATGTCGTTGAATCATTCAAGGACCTTATGTGTATGTGTTAACAAGAAGACATAACAATATTACTACATACTTTATGTTATAAGTCATTGATTAATTCAAGGACTTTATAATTATGTCTTAACAAGTAAACATAATTATACTAACTAAAGTAATCATGAACGCAAACTCTTGAGTTCAATGATAATTTCAAGTTAATTTCATACTTCATAATCATGATTATATAATTAGCCATAATTATTTTGACTAAATCATATAGTCAATAAGTTGAAGTATCTTTATGTTATATATTGACTTTTAAATGTAATAGGGCAACAAACATCTTGTGTGTTTAAGTCCTAGTAGATTTATTAGTTTTCTTAACTTGCGGTCAAGAGAAACCAAAGAATCATATTTTTATATGTTGTTCCTTGCACATATTTAAGATTTTTTCCACTTGTATACGGGACAACATTATTTAAAACAATACGAGAAGCGCTCGTTTGTATAAACAATATGATAGTGTCATAGATATTACAAGTAGATTTCGAACCATAATGTTTAATAAGGAATTGTGGATTATTATTCTATAGATAACGTTTCGGAAAGCAACATCGGAAAGGCAACATGTTATCTTATAAAATAAAATGCAATTTTCCTTAAAACCATGGTCGTTCATATTCGGAAAGTAATGAAATTATTTCAAAGCAAGCTAGAAATAATATGGGCAACTCACAAAGAAATGAATCTTGTAGCTCCCACTGAATCTGACAACATTACATGACTGTCTTTTCAGTAATGAAACGCAAGGCTCCCACTGGATTTGTCAACATTGTAAGTGCTACATCACCAGTAGAAAGCAAATAGCAATTTATTTACTTTCCTACTCTCTTAGAATGCCTACAAGTAGCAATGTACTTAGGTATTGTACAGAGTATATGAAATTCTACTTATGTAGATGAGGGACTAGCCATCATGTATTCATTAACTTGAATATTTAGCATGCATTTCCTCCTTAATCTGTTTGTCTAACCACAAGGGTGTTTAGCACTATAAGGAATGAATCGAGTCCAAAAAAATTTACCTAGAAGACCTGCTAGCAATTTTCTTTACTCATTGCGGTTAAACTCATACATCGTGACAAGTGCAAGATGTCATTATTTGGTAGCTATAGACACAGTGTTCTCTAGTTACACAAATATTTTATCTTTCAAAAATTTCAAAACTGGAAAAAGGTAATGAAAGATTGAAAGTGAGTTAAAAAAAACTTCAATTATAACCCTATCTTATTCTTGTCAACCAATAAGAAGAGACAGGAGTAAGTCTCACTCTTTCTTACCAGGAAAATAGACTATGTTTGTCTTTTAAGAAAAAACAAACTCACGTTTATGAATTATGTTGCAATAACACATTTATCCAGAACATAGAAAGTTCGCACCTAGACGTTCAATTTTAGTATTTTGTGATTAATTAAATTCTAAAAAGATATCTAAAACTATCCCAATTAATTTCTAATAAGACTAAGATATAACTTGGCATCCAATTATTCCATGAGGTTTCTCTGACCAGTGTATTAAGAAAAAGGCAAGAGGGTAAGCGACGATGTTTATTGCATGGGGTTTGATTAATGCAAACTTTAGTTTAAAGACACATGACTTTAGTAACTCATTATTAGTTAAGGTCCTTAATATATTTTGTTCTCAACTTATGCTCGGTCCGATAGGTCTGATAGGTAACAATTAGTCGGACCAAAGAGATCGTGCGGAAAATTAACATAAGGTCTTGTCAATGGAAAATATTTGCCATGGTTGGAAAGGCCTGAGGTCTGACCAGAGATGACAATCCAATATGCTCGTGTTCTTCATTTGGCTGGCATAAGACTTAAAACTTCTCATAGGGGCTTTTAACACATAATTTTACTAAATATGTGACAAAAAATAATTGTACAAGAAGCATTGCGCAAAAACCAAACTGGTAGCCAAAGTATTAAGAAAATGATTTTGGTTAACCTTTTTGGTTATAGTATTCATTTTTGTCAAATGTTTAATGGTAAGCTTCCATTTGGAGGCACAAAAGAAAGGGAGAACATGTGTCAGCGCGAAGCTTATTAAAAACCTGACTTCTTTTGGGGTGCCGTAGCTACACCCGCCTTAAACTTCTCTTATAGTTTGTCCAACAATGGGTGAGCCGTATTTCCAATTGACTAATATTGCTTTTGTAATGTAAGAAAACCCCATTTGTTAACATTAGTTATTGTTGCCAATATGGTGGATTTCACAATTGTGATACAAACCCTATATTGTACTCCTACATGTGTCCGAAGACACAAGTAATTCCAATAATTCCCTCATATGTCGTAGCATGTAGTGGGGCGGGAGAAAATTAAAGATTAATTTATTCAACCCCATACTGCGCATATAAAACTAAAGCTTCACAAGAAAATTCAAATTTCACATGAGTGTAATGTCCGTATTAATTTGTCAAGTAACCTCGGTGTTTTGCAAAATAACTAGAACATAGCTGGTTCACTCTAAAAACCCCCGTTTCGCAAATAACACACAATTGGTCACAAGGAGTATAATTATGTGTGTAATATTAGACATGTTAGAGTTTCATAAAGTCTATTTGCAAATATTGAGCATCACATGGCATATCACATATAAGCAATTAAAACAGACAAAAAATTGGAGTATAATTGAAGACAAACTCTTATAATGAAAGCAGTAAATCATATAATGCCTTGAGTTCTCAAAAGAGTCTTCCCCAATTGGAGAACCAAAAGACTCTCACTAGGTTTTCTGCGAAAGTACCTAGATCGCCACATCCATCACATAGCATGATTACGTGAGTCTTAAGGCCGAGATAAAACAAGAATAGAAAAACATGGCAGCTTAATTAACATTTAATTTTAATCTATTCTTCTTTTTATCAAGTAACATATGTGTTGATTCTAGGTGTTTATTCATTATTTATGGCAAGGATTGCATATCATTGCCATAATTTTCTAATAAAACAATAAATAAACAGATTTCATGCAGCCCTAGCGTGTTTAATTATGTGTGTAACCCATAAATACACCAAACGAGTTGGCTCGTGATACCACTGTTGGGATTTGATAAACTGTTAATCATTAACAACCAAGAGTACGCAGCGGATATGGATCAAGTATGGTGCATACGATTAACACACAATAAATAAACAAAAGGGTAATAAAGAAAACTAACCCTCGTAGTCAACTGCAAATGAAAGAAAACCAAAACCTAGAAAATGATTCCGAAACTAGTGGATAAATTTCCACCTCTATGGAATGCTCACACAAACACGTCAACAAGCACGTCCGGATGCTAATACAACCTCACGTACAACCCAAACAACCTTTGTATGCCCTTGTACCTTGAATTGAATACCAAAACACAACCTAGTTGCTTGGCCCGAAAAACAGTGAACCAAAATAGGTTTCAGACCTAATTCGGTTGTACCAAAACCAAGAAACCAAGGCCTTAATATGCTTCTAGCTTTTGTCACCTTTGAGAACGTGTAAACCAAATATCTTGAATCTGCAAAGCACCTTGTGGGAATTCAAGAAACACCTTAGGACCTGATTTGAGTTAACTGAAATTCAATGGTGGTAGAACCAAAAATCAGAAGCCCTTGTTAGGGTTTGATTATTCGGCTATTATGGAAAAGGAGATGAACCGAAACTTTTTTTGGGTTTTGGGGTTTTCTTTTTGATACCACAGAATGAGCTAGGTGTGGGGATATATATATCCTCCAAAATCCCAATCATAGTTGCATTAGGAGTGCTCCATTCTAATCCTTATCAAAAACTCTTCACCCTTTTCCTCCTTATCCCCTACATACAACGAACATGGACACTCTCTAGAACCTTTATGATATTCGGCTGATTTAAGACATCCATGAGGTTCTTGAGTCCCTTGGTTTACAATTAGAAGCATACGTGAAGTTTATAACGCACTCTAAGTGTTTAACGTGTGTGCCCCTAATAGGCTCACACATTTCTAGTCGTATTAGTGCTAATCCAACTACCATAATCCAACAACCTTTTCATTGCATAGCTTTGGTTTTTTGTTAAGGCCTCAAGTAAGTAGTTAGTAGCAAAAATCAAATTAACCACACTTGACTCCCAACTCGTGTAACGAAAAAGAGACTCCCAACTCGTGTTAGCTTAGACCATAGAGGAAATGATTTACATTTTACACATTGTCTGACTTGTGATGATGATCAACAAACGGAAAAGCACCTCTTTATTAAGTGCCACATTACAAAAATACATAGTTGGAGGTCTTAAAATGGCGAGCATCGACAACATTCATATCAATAATCTCAAGGATGCCTTCAACCTGCACAAGATTATATGTCTTCCAAACATCTTGGGTAATCAGCCATTCCCCCACCATACTTTTCAAAGCTAGGTAGATCATGTTTAACAGATTATGTTGCCAAATGAAGCCTTAAATATAATAGATAACCTTTTGTTGTGAATTCGTAATGATTTTAAACTTGGCATATAACCTTTTGTTGTGAATTCCTAATGATGTTAATTATTTTAATGTTTACACAGTTTGAAACATGAAAAAAGTATTAGGTTGGACAGGAATATACAAATTAAACATAGGGAGAATTTCATATATACCCACTAAAATTTGAATATTTGCATATATACCCAAAACATAAGTTTTCAATGCATGATGTACAATGCAATTTAAGCTTGTTTTGGGTATATATGCAAATATGCAAGTTTTAGTGAGGATATATGCAATTGCCCCTTAAACATAAGGGCGAACATCAAAAACTACTTTATTAAATATTTAATAATCATATAAAGTCATAGACACAAGTTATTATATGCATTACAAATACAAAAATGATTTATCTAATTATTTCTAATAACGACAACAAAATTATAATATGCTTAAATATTATAGCAAGAAATAATTATTAATTTCCATCATCGAATAATATTTGAATGATTAGACTAAAATACATGATTATTTAAAGGTGGTCCTATCGATTAATTTATTTAACCTTTTGTCAACTACATGCCACGGTACTCTTTGTTTTTCTTCATAACGAATTCATCATTTTTTGACCACCACACCAAATTATAATATGAGTAATCACAAAAAATTTGTGAATAAATTTTTACCTGCCTATGTAGTTTTATAACATAAAAAATCTTGAATTTTCGCTTTTCGTATCAGATTTTTATAAAATAAATAAGTTAAATCATTATACGCGACACCTGGAAATTTGAAGAGCAAATGTACATCATAGCTTTATTACATGCTCACGACTTGATAAGTGCCCGAGCATGTGACGATGACTATAAAGTTATACTCTACTATTCTCTTCGTCTCAAAATTATTGTCACTCGACAAAAAATACGCAGTTTAAGAAAAGTGCATTTATTACTGCTTTCTCTTTTTTACTTTTTGACAGAATGATAATTTTACCTTTTATTAATTAATTAAAGTCTTCTTTAAAGTTTGTAATAATAATTTGAAACAAGGGTAATATCGTAAACTTGGTCAAACTTTCATATCTATTTTTAGTAGTGAACAATTAAATTAGGACATCCCAAAAAAGAAACGTGAACAATAAAAATAGAACGGATGAAGTATAATTAAAACAAAAATAGAAGTCAATTTCAGCCTCCTTACTTGCGTCACTGCTTGGATCATAAGTATTTCAAGAATAAACAATAGGTTTTTTTTTTGCACAAAAGGGTAACGAGATCAATCCTCAATTAAAGTAAATAAGTAATGCACTACTACATTGGGTTATTATACAAAGATATACTAAAGTTTACGTGAATGTTCGATTAAGTTACTAAAGTTTTATTTTGTTCATTTAGGTTACTAAAGTTGTGAAACATGACTTTGAGGTTACTAAAGTTATGAAAATATACGTAAACATCACTTAACTTGTAAAAACGCAACATTTATGTTACTTAACTTATCAAAAACTATGCATTCAGGTTACTCGAATAACACTGAAATTATAGTGAGGTATGTTTCTTATAAGTTTAGTAACCTAAGTGAACAAAATGAAACTATAGTAACTTAATCGAACATTCACGTAAATTTTAGTAACATCTTTGTATAATAACCCCTACTACATTTACCAAAAATGATATTCAGTTCAACTTTCAAATTTCATGCAATAATTAGAGGTGGCAATCGAGTTGTGTTCGTGTTGACCTATTCGAGTTTGCGGGTTGGCAGGTTACTATGACCTCTATCAAAACACGATCAATTTATTAATCGTGTCAAGAAACTAAACCCTAATCCAAATCTGCATAACACGTGTAGCCCGTTTGCGACCCGTTTAACCTGTTTAAGTAAATAGGTCAAACATTGAATAAGGTTGGTGATTTGTCAATTAAACTACTTTAAATGCAAAACTGATATAAAGAATGCTATAAAGATCTAAAAATTTATAAACATAACATACAAATAACTATAAGACAAATTAATGATGTATGAGTTATAATCGTAATTCACTCATATTAACTACATAACAAAATACATTTAATTCAAATCTATCTTCAAACATGTGATAACTGCATGTTTCACACAAAACAGTCGCAACTGCATGTTTCACACTTTTCTTTTGGGCTGAAGCAATCACAACTACACGTTTCACACAAAACCGTTCACTCATAATCCAAAGACATGAACAAACACCATACCACATCGTCAACAAGAGAAAAACCAATATGAAAATTCTTCATGTCTTCGGTTGTAAATGTTACATTGTAAGAGATGGTAAAAATTTGGATAAGATGAAAGAAAAAAGGGATGCTTGTATTTTTGTGGGGTATGCTACTCAGTCTAAAGGATTTAGAGTTTACAACAAGAGGACAGTAATGATCGTGGAAACAATTCATGTCAATTTTGACGAATTGCAAGAAATGACGTCTGAAGACAACACTTTAGGCCTCGCACCACAACGTCAAATGATGTTTGAACAAGACAGTTCAAGCCTCGCACCACAACGCCTGACAACGGCGTCTGAACACAACGGTTTAGGCCTCGCCCCTCAATGTCAGAAAATACTTGAACAACAATGTCATGAACCATCAAGTTCTACTCATGTTCAAGATAACCTTTCTTCATCAGAAACAACACATGCTCAATCAATGTCAGAATTGGTATTGTTGTTCAGTCATATGTTCGATGAATACTTCAAAGGGGAGAATGAAGTTGTATTCAAGCCTTTCGCTGTCTTTGATAAAAGTAATACAACTCAATCTACAACAACAGTGGTTGCTGCAGAAGAACCTCAATTGATTGTTTACAACATACCTGATCCAACTACTCCAACATCATAAGTACATGCTAAAGAAGACAACGTTATTCAAGCAGATGATGCACAGTTTGACCCATATAAGTTTATCAATCCTTTTGCTATGCCATTAATAGAGGTTGCTGAATCATCTTCACGTCAAGTTGATCCGTCAAACATGCACCAATTCTACCACATACATCCTTCTAATACCAATGGACTAAAGATCATCCTCTAAAACAACTTTTTGGTAACCCTTCAAAGCCAATTCAGACAAGAAGATAGCTTGCTACTGATTCAGAAATGTGTATGTTCGCACTTACCGTTAATAAAACCGAACCAAAGAACATTAAGAAAGCAATGGTTGATCATGCGTGGATTGAAACAATGCAGGAAGAACTTCATCAGTTTGACCGACTCGGTGTGTGGGAACTTCTTGACAAACCCTTTGGCAAAACGGTTATTGGTCTAAAGTGGTTATGGAAAAACAAGAAAGATGAAAAGAGTATTATCATTCGCAACAAGGCGCGTCTAGTGGCTAAGGGATATCGTCTGGAAGAGGGCGTCGATTTCGAGGAATCATTTGCACCAGTTGGTCGATTGGAAGTTGTTCGGATTTTCATTGCCTACGCTGCACACAAGTAATTTCCTATCTTCCAGATGGACGTAAAAATGGCTTTTCTCAATGGTCTGCTGAAAGAGGAGGTATATGTTAGTCAGCCAGACAGGTTCGTTGATCCAGAACATCCTGAAAAAGTATACCGCCTTAGGAAAACACTTTATGGACTGAAACTGACTCCAAGAGCATATGGTTTGATGAACTATCAAAATTCTTGATTTCAAAAGGATATGCAAAATGTACTATAGACCCTACCCTGTTTACGATAAGATACGGGGAAGACATACTGCTAGTGCAAATTTATGTTGACACTATAATTTTCAGGTCAACAAGCCCAAAACTTTAGAAAAAGTTTAAAAAACTAATGCACAATAGATTTGAAATGTCCATGATGGGGGAACTGATTACTAAGTACGCTTTTGAAATCCTTAAGAAGCATGGTATGTAAAATCGTGATAACATTGGTACGCCAATGACTACTAAGCCTAAGCTGGATGCTGATTTGAGTGGAATACCCGTAGATCAAACGAAATATCGTATCATGATCGGGTCATTCATGTATCTAACATCTAGCAGGCCAGATTTAGTGCAAGCAATGTGTTTCTTAGCACGCTATCAAGCAAGACCTACAAAAAAACACCTCAAGGAGGTTAAAAGAATCTTTCGCTACCTAAAGAAGACCATTTACATAGGACTCTGGTATCCAAAGGACTCTGGTTTCGAACTAATCACATTTTCAGATGCTCATCATGCATGTTGCTTAGATACGTGTAAGAGTACATCTGGTGGGATACAATTCCTAGGTGACAAGTAAGTGAGTTGGTCATCAAAAAAGCAGGACTACACAATAATGTCAACCGCCGAGGCCGAGTATGTGTCTCTATTTGCCTATTGTGCTTAAGTCCTTTGGATGCGAACTCAACTGACAACTTATGTGTTAGGATTTTATTTTATGTGACGACATTACAGAATTATCATAGTTTACCATACCACCATACGTAGGGACTAGAGTAGTCAACTTAGCATACTTATGTATTAGATGGTGGTATAAATACACCTCCATTACTTCCATGGAGGGGTGAGACTTGTAAACATTTCACTTTACATTCTATTTTACACATACACTTTATCTCTCTTATAACACCTTGAGTTTTAGGTCATTGTACGACATTATTTAATCCACTGATTATTTTTAGGGTTTTACGCGTTTGCTTTTAAATCATAATCGTTAAACTAAATCGCGTAAACTGAAAATGATCATACAACGTAAACGGG
>BQNB010048913.1:0-42302 GCA_026074375.1 Tanacetum coccineum
TAATATTATCATCTTTCTCTCTCTAGAAACTTTCCAACCCACTTCTCTCTCTAGTTCTTGCATAATATCAAAGATTACTAGTATTCTTCACTCATGGTACTAGGTACGAGATCCTCGGGATGATAAGAAATAGGGGCAACAGATGATGATCCACCCCTAACATAGGTACTACCAGGAAATCTACGCCCAGTAAGTGGCACCTGTCTAATAGTACCAACTATGGCAGCAGTATCATCCTCAGGCTCATAGTCAGAAGAAGTGTCCGACTCTGGTGGTGGTGGGTTAGGTGAACCCATCGCCTCGTAGGAAAAGATCAACTCGGGACCATCCATCTTGTCCTCCGAGTCCTCCTCCATATCCATATCCATATCCATCTCATCTGGTTCATCTTCCTCCGATTCTTCTTCCGGATCCTCCTCTGGGTCTTCAAAAACATGATCCGGGAGTAAAGGTGTCGGGTCGGGCATCCCTAGTGCGAGCTCTAGTAAGTCTGCAGCATGGTCAGGAGGAAGTGGATGCGCCATGACAATCTGAAAATCATGTATGAAAAAGAAATATTATTATATAAATAATATTTTACATATAAGTAATGAACGAATAGCGATGCTTCGCGAATAAGCATAGTAATCGATAAATAGTCCAAGTACATATAATAATATTTATTATATATATAGCAGCAATTCACGTTCTCATATAGAAAGACGCTCATGAAAAGCATAAAGGTCAATAAGGAAATTTTAGCGCACATAAAGGTTATAGTTTAGGTATAAAGAGTACAACCTAGTTCTCTATAACTTATAGCTATGATACCAATCTATAACACCCCCATTTTCGGAATGCAGCGGAATACAACATGGGGTGTTATTTCATAGTCGCAAGGTACAAGGATATAGAAAACGACTATAAATGAGACGTTTTAGAAAAGTTGTAAACCATTCGATAGATAATAAAGATTATAGTTTAACAAAATACAAAGGTCCCAACAATCTTTTAAATACATCACAAGTTTTATTAAAGTTTCATCGAATGGAATACGATGCAAATCTTCCAAAACGACTTTGTGCGACTCCAGGATAGCAAGTAAGCAAGCATATAAGCATATACCTCATGGACCAGAGATAAAACATGCTAAAAAGTCAACAATAAAGTTGAGTGAATTCATATGGTTTATAAATAAATAAATAGAACACAAGTTTTGTTCATTGAGTGACATTGTAACACATGCAAGTCATGTAATAATTTTATTGCATCGAGCTCATAACACCGAACGTTAACCAAATAATATAAGATTGCCCATCAAAGGTATAATTGCCATCTACCTTAATTCTCAATACTATGTGTCCATTTGACATGTATTTAAGTGAGCGCTACTCGCCCGAACGAGGTTTGTTAAACCCAATAAATCTATTCACTGTACTAGCGTTTACCAAGTATGCAATTAACAGTTCATGAAATTAGAGACTTTTCAGGCAAGAGGTACTCAATGTCAATAAATCATGTAATCGGGTCAAGCATACCAAATAAATCACTTGCGTTCAATTTTTCAAACTAGCATGTATCTTCGTCGCGGGGTTTATAAAACAATTAAACATGTAAAGGCGAGGCTATGAACTTACCTTAAGCAACAAGGCGAGGAAAAATATAAACGTCAGAGCGAACAAGAAATCCTAAGTACCACCTAGAAGAATTTGGAGCAACTTAGAATAATAAAATAGTATTCAATACTTAAAAATAAACAAGTTTATAAGTTGTGTTTCCGTAATGAGTATGACATTGCACTAACGGTTTTATGAAATAATGTTTACTCAAAATAACATTACCAACCTGATTTCATATATACTATATTTTAGTTTCACTTTTTGTAAACCTATTTTATAAGAGTCTATGTTCCCCTTTTTAAGTTCAAAACAATACGTAAATTCCAAATTCTGCATTTACCCCAACTTCACAATCTTCTAATTCCTAATCCGTAAATGATATAAATATGAGATTTTCGCCTATGAAAATATTTTTGTGTTTACTTTCCAGGTATGTGAGCCCTACTGCCCAAAAAGTTCCAGAACCCTAGTGAAATTACCAAACTACCCTTAGTTATCAAAGCTGCCATTTTCCAGAATTTTACCGCTTTACTAATTTTAGTGTATCTCCTAAACCGTGCATCCGGAAAGGCCAAAACAGCTGCCAAAGTTTAAGTTAGCTCAGTATCTAGAACCTACATTTATTAAAATAGGTATTTCTTTACAAAATTTTAGACTTATTACAATTTTAAATTCTGATCTCAAATTTTGACTAGTTTTGTAGTTTCGGCGACAACTTATTCTCCTGGCGTCGTTATGTATCTCCCATACGAAGGGACACGAGTACCTATGACTGTTATCTACATCTACTATCATATTTTCAGAAACTCGTTGAGAGTATAATATCTTCGTAATATATCTCCCACAAACTACTAACCCATAACAATCCTAAAAACTACTTTGCAAAACCAAATCAAACAAGTTTTTACTCCACCAAAATTACTATACAATACCATACCACTTTGTTCGACACACTTATAAACATAAAAATACAGATTTTTTCAGAAAATATACAACATGAACAACTCTTACAAGAGAGAAAAATTAAGGACAAGAAATAAAGGCTTACAAAGGCAAAATAAAAACTAATAAAGAGCACAATCCAACCCCTTCTTTTTCTAGCTTATAATCAAACCAACAACACCCAAATTAAACCCAAACCCAACAAAACCTCAAACTCATACTCATCTTTTAACCCAACCAATCAAACCATACACTCCTTAAACATAAGTATACAAAGCTTCGCCCCATTACAACAACCACCCCTCTCACTCTCACTCCTTCGCACTCATCACCTCCCCTAACACTCCAAAACCACCCAAATCCACCTACAACAACACCACAACTCTATGTATTAACCCCTCTTAGGGGTGTTTGGGATTGCTTATTGAAAATAGATTATGCGTTTTAAAAATGAATAATCAAATAATCAGCTGTTACAAAATGTGGTTCTAAAATTTAGTGTTTGGATTTGATTATGTTGTATGATAACGCAATAATCAAATAATCTATTTTTTGAGTGTTTGGCAAATAAAATTATTCAATGATCTAAAAGATAAAATGACGAAAATAGACATTTTATGTATTAATGTATACTATAAATTTTACATGTAACGGTTTATTAAAATTTAACCAAAATCATATTATAATTAATTTTCGATGTCAAAAGTATATTTTATACAACAATTTTTACTACAATAATTTTTTAATAAAAGACATATTCGTTAATGGGCTTTTCAATAACAAAAATCATATATATTTGCTCATTTTTTAACACATAACATAAAGAGAGAACTTTATCCACACACCAAATAATTTTATCTCTTAAAAAACCCTGCACACACAAACTTAAATCTCGACCTTATCTACACAGACGTCCTAAACACTTTGTTCCACACACTTATAAACATCAAAATACATATTTTTCTAGAAAATATACAACATGAACAATTCTTTCAAGAGAGAAAAATTAAGGACAAGAAATGAAGGCTTACAAAGGCAAAATAAAAACTAGCGAAGAGCACAATCCAACCCCTTCTTTTTCTAGCTTATAATCAAACCAACAACACCCAAATTAAACCCAACCCCAACAAAATCTCAGCCTCATACTCATCTTTTAACCCAACCAATCAAACCAATACACTCTAAAATAAGTCTTACAAAGATTGATCAACATATACCAAAACCAACCAATAAAACCCAAACTCAAAACCACCAAATCCACCTACAACAACACCACAACTCTATGTATTAACCCCTCTTAATCTTGAATCAAATCAGCCCCTAACATGAATAAATGACGTGTTCTTGATTATTTAGAAGGACTATGAACAAGAGTACTAAACTAGCCTTATAATGCTTCAAGACTTGTGTAGATTTTAACTAGAAAATTTAATATAGAAATGGTGTTTGTGTGCTTATGTTGGACGGCAAACCAAGAGAGGATGGTGAGGATTTTTGAGTTAGCTTGATACTATGAGAAATGGTTAGGATGTAGTGGTTTTGTTGGAGTCAAGCATGCAAACTTACATTACAAGTGTCTTAAGATATATTGAGAGTTAGCCACCTCATGAGATGAGGTGGTTAACTAGATCAAGTTTTTTTTATTAGATGGTAATACTTGGCATTTAAGGTATAAAATTTAGAATACGTGGGTAGTTTTAGGGCCAACGGTTAAAGACCTAAAATATAACAAGAGTTAAGGCGGAACGTATAAGATAAAAATAGAATTACATCATACTGGATACTTTTCTGAAATAATAAATTACGTAGGGCACGAAGACGAATATTAATTCTAAACACGCCTCAAGCTTAGCTAGGAACGAAAAATTTCTAATTGGGTAAATAATAAAACGAAAATTTTTACCCAAAAGTAAAAGTAAAAACGGAGTATAAATTAAATATTGACCTTGAAAAATGTAAAATGTCACATAGTAGGAGTAGAAATATCACGTTTAGTTGGATAGAATGGTTTTGTAAACTTTGTAACATTCTATCATCGACCTTGTAATTCCCTTTTTCTAGCTTCTTGCTAGTTAATTCATCTGCTGTTAAAAAAAACTACAACTTCTCTTTTTTATCGGTTTCGTAGTGGACCAATGGTATGACGAATGACGGCACACTTGATTTGAAAAGAGAAATTTACTGCAGAGACCCATTTTAAATGGGGTTCTCTTGCAGAGGGCCAAAATATATTACTTTTCGAAATTGACCTTAGATGTCGCTCCACTTTTGGAGAGGTATATTTTTTTTGGAGCGATATACACGTGTCACGATCTAACATATACTCGAAATAAACTCAAAACCAAAAACTGAAAAGTGGACCCTGCATTGTCATATATCGCTCCATAGGTAGAGCGAAATGCAATTTTTTATTATAAAAATCTTTAGTGGGATTGATGTACGTGCACTATTTATTTGAGGTAAAGTGTAATGTAATTTTTATTAGGGTTATGGTTTAGTATTTTAGGGAATAAGGTTTAGTTTTATAGAAAAAAAATAATTACGTGCATGTTCGTCGATGTTTTAGTATGTGTATATGTTTGATATATTTAATTTTTTTACGTGATCTGTGTTCTCTTTGATGAGCTCTACGCAATGAACACAAATTTGTTGGTAATGTAGTTAATATGAATAAGATATTATGTATCAGAGTGTGTCACTCGTTCGTATTTGCAATTTTTGATAGTAATTTAAAGTGATTACGTGCATGTTCGTCGATGTTTTAGTATGTGCATATGTTTGATATATTTAATTTTTTTACGTGATATGTGTTCTCTTTGATGAGCTCTACGCAATGAACACAAAATTTTTTTAGGTTATATGTAGTTAATATGGAATAAGATATTATGTATCACAGTAGTGTCATCGTTCGTATTTGCAAATTTTTGATATTTTGTGTTATTATTCAGTAAATGTATATAATTATTAATTTATAATTCAAACATAAAACTAATATTTACCATTCAAATCATACTACAAAGGAAACACACCAGTACATGAGTACATGACCAAAACTTATTTCGACGACACTTGATAACATAAATACAAAACTAAAAAAAAAACAAACAAGGTAGCAGGTGGGCTTTAAGCAATAAATCTTTTCATTTCTTGTAGTCTTTTTATCAACGCACGCGTTTTTCCATAAAACTAACTCTATTCCCTAAACTACTAAAACCCTCCATAATAATAAATTACTATTCTCTTTGACCTAAATAAATAACGCATGCAATCAATATTACACTAACAAGAATTACGTCTTGCCATGGAGATCTTTTAGGAATCAACTTATGAGTATCTAAAGCTCTTTTGTTACCAAAGATGGCTTTAATAAAAAGAGTCCACAAAGACGAACCATCAGTTAGAAATCTCCAAACCCACTTGAAAAGGAAAGCGCGCTATGTGCAAAAAAACTAGAGACACCAAGACCACCATTCTTTTTAGCCCGCTGCAAAAAAACCCCATTTAAAATGAGTCTCTGCAGTAATTTTCTAATTTGAAAAACAGTCATATTGACTGAGTGATACATGTACGAATGAAAATCATGAAACCCTATACCCTTGACTGTCTAATGCCTTTTTGCATAGTTTTAGCAAAAACCCTTGTATCTTATTGGCCAGAACGCGTTTTGCATAACTGTCATCGTTTGGCTGAACTAAAACGTGACCACTGAGCATTCATAGCATGCAAGTAACTGAAGTAAAAGAACATATAAGTAACTTAGTTGTTGCAACAAGAGTCAAAGACACTTTCATTTATAAATTTGCCTCAGAAAGGGATAATAATTTAAAAACTTCATTATTGGTAAAATACAGAATCACTCTTGTCACACTACTTCCAAATGTCAGACACTCCACACTAGTAGGAAACCATTTTAGACTCGTCTAAGACACATGAAACGACAAACCATATCTCACAAATAACTTATGTGAGCAGCCATGTAACAAAATGACCATTCTATAAGGACTTGTTTCTTGTTTCGCTTGAAGGAACCCCTTACAAGGAAAGAATTGGACAAATATACAATTTACTGTTAGAATATTATATAGCATATCAAAATATAAAGCAAATACGGGAAAATAAGTCAACTTGAACATGAATACACGCGTATGATCTAATATTAAACAAAATTATCCTGTTTTTCTCAAGGTGATTTAAAAATTATAAAATGTCTTCTTCCAAAACAGTTTACTTTTAATTTTAAAAATATATCGAGCATTATTGGTCCTGTGTGATTTACCTGTAGACATAAAGTAGCAAAATCATATAATTTTAAGCAATTATTTTTAACGACAATTAATATTAGAAACTAACAAGAATTGAAGATGGAAGATACAAAACCCGATAGCAACAACCAAAAAAATCTCTTATAATAGTCTAAAAAACATCCGAAAACAACCACCTCGCATACTTGAAATAAAAAACCAACACCTAAAAATATAATCCAAGTATTATGTTTCGTAATACCGCATTAAAAATACATGGTGTACCTGCATGGGCGGACCCACATTGGTGCCGGGTGTGGCATGGGCTACACCCTATTTTCGGTCACGAAGCGCAATTTTTTTTCGAAAATCATCGTTCTTGATATGTGCAACCCCTCAAAACAATTTCGCTACTTTCGCTCTTTATGGTGAAAAATTAGTTAGTGTAATAATTTTTTATGGTGCACCTTTTATCTAGCCCAAAATATAATTGTAAAGATATAAAAAGCCTAATAAACCCAAATTAATTAGATCTAATCATTTAATAATAATACTGCACAACACAATTATCATTCATTCATTCGTCTACTCTCTTCCTCCATTCTTCTAAGAAAAAAACTCCTACTATTCTACACGTGAAGACAACAAGCATCATTCATTCTAACATAAAAGGTAGCTATTAAAAAGTAATTTTATTATTATTTTAAAAGGAGTTACTTTTTGCATAAAATACAATTCAAATTGAGTGATATTCTTTTATTTTAAGGTTTTGAATACTATAAGCATATTAAGAGCCTTTTTCACAGTTTTATTAATGCTAGTGTACATCATAATCATTTTTAGATTTAAAGGGTTAATTGTTGGAAAATTTGGTTAGCAAAGTGATTTTGATTAACTTTGGACACAATTATCTATATGTATGTGTTATATATATATATATATATATATTTATATTATAATATATATTATATATATATATATATTTATATATATATATATATCATATATTTTATATATATATATATATATATATATATATATATATATATATATATATATATTCTTTACAGAACCACTTTTTTGTACAGAACCTACAGAATCAATTTTTTTACTTCTAATAATGCATGATGTACATTATATCAATGCAAGATGACATTTTTGTAAATATATACTTCTGATTTTAGAAAAAGAAATTAAAGAAAGGGCAAATTAGATATATATATATATATATATATATTCTTTATAGAATCACTTTTTTGTACAGAACATACAGAACCAGCTTTTTTACTCCTAATAATGCATGATGTACATTATATCAATGCAAGATAGCATTTTTGTAAATATATACTTCTGATTTTAAAAAAAGAAATTAAAGAAAGGGCAAATTAGGTATTTGATGTAACAATATATTTGAGATTATCTCTCCAAATAATTAGGGCATCTCGTTAAATAGGGCAATTAAAAATAGGTTAACCACTCTCAAATCTAATAACTGCCAACCCCAAACCATCTACGCCTCTCTCTAGATCGGATCTGTGAGTTCACATGTTCAAGTTTGGAGTTCATATTTGGATTTAATTCCCGATCTTATTTTTAATCGTGTATATTCAATTTCAATCAAAACGAAGACCAAGAAAATAACAACATATAGCCCCCAATCTACCTTAATCAACACATTGTTTAATCGTCTATAATGGTTGATTGGGTTTTGGTTTAGTCTTTTATGACAACCTGTAAGTACTCTCGACGAATTAAATTCTTTTATTATGTTTTAAATTTTACTATATTCTCAATCACGTTTCTTTCATTGTAGTACAACATATGTTGTTTAGCAACAAATGTTCATCACTTTATGTAGAGAAAAAGAACTATGTTTTTAATTTATTTGTCTAGATTGAACATGTCTTTTTTTATAAAAAGTGCATACGTGTTAACATAAAAATATCACCGAATTTTATAAAAAGTGCATACGTGTCTGTTTTATAAAAAGTGCATACGTATCTTTTATAAAAAGTGCATAGGTGTTAACATGTTTTTAATTTATTTGTTTATATCGAACTATGTTTTTTTATAAAATACGTGTCTTTTTTTTTGTTTAGATCAAGTATGCTAATATCCATACAAATTTAAAAGAGGTGTTAACATGTTTTTAATTTATTTGTTTAGATCGAACTATGTCTTTTTTTTGTTTAGATCAACTATGTTTTTTATAAAAAGTGCATACGTGTCTGTTTTATAAAAAGTGCATATGTTTTTTTATAAAATACGTGTCTTTTTTTTTATTATAAGTATAGACTCGTTTGATTGTCATGGGTCACGAGTTATAGTTCGCACATATATGTTTTTTTGTATATGGCTTATTCTATCAACTAGTTTTACAATTAATTTAACATGGCATAATTTGATATAACTAATTTTTTATATATTTGTTTCAGGGGATGGCTAAATCATAGGAATGACGGTGTGTGATGAAAATGATCAATGGATGCACCCTTACTTTTAGATGGCGTGCACAAATGTTCTTGAAGTTGTGCATATATGTTTTCGAAGCTATGCATATATGTTCTCGAAGAGTTCACGCATGTTATTTCAAGAGTACACATTTATATTTAACAATATATATTTGTATTTGAATTGTATTTCATTTGATATCAATTTTTGTGTAGTGTATTTATATTTATGTGTTTGCTTTCTAATAAATTTAGAGATTAAATGTACATATTTTTGTTTTTTGTATAAATTTTTGATATAATGTACACTAAAAACATATGTGCAATTATCATTTTAAGAAAAAAACAAGTTTCATGGCTAAAAAATTGTATAAAAGAAAAAAAACGCATATGCACTTTATTTTTTTTTAAACTTGTATGCAAGAAACATATATGAATTTCTATAATATTTAAAAAACATATATGCATCTCATTTTTTTAAATATATTTGCTGAAAAATAAAAAAAAAATTAAAAATTCTGAAAAATAAAAAAATAAGAAAATTAATTCGAAAAATTTAAGGCTTAATGAAAACGTTTTTTTTTTAAATTCAAAAAGAAAGTGAAAATGTGTCTTACTATTTTACCCTTTTGAATTAAATAAAATGTTTTAATATGCCTAAATTCTTATTGGTCCAAAGTTGGTTATGTATGTTCTCTACAAAAAAATGATTCTGGAAAGAACGGTCCCATATATATATATATATATATATATATATAATAGCTTGTAAGTTTGCGTTCTCCTTGTAGAGAGCGTCACAATGAACTTTTATGTGTCCAAAATAGAGTTGATATGAATGAGATATTGCGTCTCAAAGTTAGGTATTCGGTACCATGCTTAAAGAGAAATTTTACGTTTATTTTATATCCCACATCGGTGGGATGAGTGAACTTGGGAGCACTCTATTGTGTATAAATAAAGGCCCTAATTCCATATGTTTAACACACATCAAATCAATAAGTATTATAAGGGTGCGTTTGTTATGAAGGATTTGACTTTAGGATTTGGGTTTGTCATCATTAATGTTGTTTGTTTATAGGGGATGGGTTATTATGGGCCCACCAAATTTCAAATATATGGGTAGGATTTAAAACATGTATTATGTATTTGTCTGACAATAATACGTGGAGCATCATTGGCCTTTTATTTTCTATTATACTTCTATATAATGGCCATTTATTGTTTTAACACTTTACATATGTGGTTGATATGTCACCCAAATCTTTAGGATGAACCCAAAAGACAATCCTAAAGTGAATCATCTGTGCTAAACAAACGCATCCTAAGTTATTTAAGCTTTCTTTACTCTTACCTGTGGCAACCGCAACCGTAGAAATATATTTTTCGGCAATGAAATTGATAAAGACAAACCTCCGCAACAGAATGGGTGAAAATTATATGAATGATGCTTTAATTTGTAACATAGAAAAAGAATTATTTGCAAATGTTACAAATGAAGACGTGATGAAGCGCTTTCACGACTCGAAACGTCGAAGAGGTCAATAGTAAGAGACAATGTACTTTATTGACTAGTTTGTTATTTTTACTATTTATATAGTGTTTGGATAAGAATTTGGTATTTATGAAGAAAAAAAATTTGTGCAACACCCTCTTGAAAATTCTGGGTCCGCCCCTGTACCTGCAAGTAAATTTGAATCACGGACGAAACTTGAACAATTTTATTGGAAGGGCCATTTTATAAGGTATTCATTTTAAGGGGGGCAATATACATTTTTCCTCAACATTTGATGTGACAACAAATTTGAGGGGGCCACAACCCCCTCTAGCCCTTACAAACTTCCGTCCATGAATTTGATTGACGTAAAACTTCTACCGAGAGAACACCACTATCAACCAGTATATTTTGTTTTTTAATTTACCACAGACTCTTGAATTTACGGATTAGCCCAATACACAAACAAGTATCATGTCACTAAATTATTCAAACGAGAACCTAAATTTTAATGATTCAAATAACATGACTAAAGTTAATCGGCTAAAATAATACAAGTTCGACGATGTTAATCATTTATTGAAAAAGAATCCTCCAACTACAATAAGTGTGAAGTGTCGACTTTTTGGATAACTTTTTTTATCGTTTCCACTACAGTTTTTTATAAGTTTAATTTTAGTCAGAAAAAAGAAAGAAACAGGAAAGAAACAGGAAAAAAAAAATAACCGCGCCTCTATTATATAGTAGTACTCAAATAAATTCATTGTATAGAATCAATGATTTGAATCGGATTAGTAAGTAAAGTACATGGAAAGCATGTTTACAAAAACTGCACACCAAGTGTTTGATAAAATGTCTGAATGGGATTTTATAACTACAATGCACTAATTTTACACTGTGATGCCCTAATTTTTGTAAACAGATTGTAGTTACACTGTGATGCCCTAATTATTTTAGGCAAGAGTATGTTAGTGGGTAAGTTATTGCATCTCTACTAATTAAGCCTTTATGTTTCATTATTCAATCTTACTGCCCGTGCTAAGTTGGGTCCTTTTGCTAGCAAAATAATCTTAATTTTTTGTTTTTGGAAATGAAATATTTGCATAAGAACTAGTATTGTATAATTTACATGATTACATAAAACACGATAGCTAACACTTCTTGGAATCATGGATTAGAGTATATTGTAATATACATTGGATATCACCAAAGATGTAGATTAAGCCTTAAAAACCATACATGTGAATTAGGACTGTATTTTCTAAGATGTACAATACTTTTAAAAGAAGTTGAATAATCTGTGTTATGGTATGTATCTATTCTTTGATAGTTTGTTGCTAATCTTAAGATGTTGTGGCTCTTAAAGTTGATGAAAGTTTGCTTATTTTGAAGCGAGTTTAAGAAATGTAGTAGTAATGAATTTGTGTGTATATGCAGTGTGTTTCGTCACACTATTTATGATTTTAATAGATAACAATCGATTGAACATCATTCGGCCAATTCTGTTAGTTAGGCGAGCCTTGTTGATGACACCCTCACAGAGAATAGCAATAAAAAGATGGAAATCATCTTCCAGTTAGGCCTACCATAGAAATTTCTAAACCAGAATTGAATTCAGGTCTGTTGGTAAACTTAGGGAGTGTTCCTTTTGGTTGGGAACAAAGTCTCGAAAGACCCAAGAATTAGCCAAATAAATTAAGTCCAACCAAGAAATAATCTCATACCATTCCTAAGATTCCTTTTGGTCGAATTTTGAAGCGTGTAAATAAAGATTTAGCTCCCAATGTCATTAATATAGCAATGAATGGAAGTCTTAGTTCAAGGGATGATAATGATCATCATCATGAATCAGACAGCGATGAAGCATATATGGATGCACTTGATACACTTTCTAAGGGTGAAACGTCTTATTATAATTATAGTGTGAGCGGTGTAAGTAGATTTGGTTCGAATGTGATATCACCTAGGAGCCGTCTTGATGATTAAAAATGCTGGATTTTATGATGAGGAGTTTTCTTCCTGCTGCAAAGGCAATGACTACTGATGTACCTCAACATACTTTGAATAAAAACATCGTTAAAGAGAAACCACGAGAGGTTAAAATTTTGGTCAATAAAGATGATAAGAAGGGTCAACTTAGGTATGTACCGAATTTTCTAGAGGATGATACTCATGATAAAAAAGAATCGGAAGAAGAAAGTGCTGATGATAGTGATTTTGATCTTAAAATACTTGCAAATAAATCTTCTAGGTTTTGTGGATTAACCCCTCTAGGTTTTTTCTCTATGAATCGAGTGCGTGGTATGTGTATGAAGACTAGATTACCGATTTCTCCTGCTGGTAATTACCTAGCTCTTCTTCTGTTAGTTCTATCAGTGGATCCGAAAATGAGGTATATCTGATTAATACATGCATCTCCATTATTGTATATTAATTTATGTATAACTAATTACTGTTTATGAAGTTTTTTTTGTTTTTTCTTTTTTATCTTAGCCACTATTTCTATAGAAAAAAGGACTATAGTTAAAATTATATACAAATGCAGTAATGTATAATGCTGATGCACTAATGTATAATACAGATGCACTAACATATAATTCTGTGCACTATATTTTATCAAAAATATAAAAATGGTCAATGAAGTGTTACTGGGTCATCCTAAGCTAACTCACATCAACCTGCATTGACATGGCTTGTTTTGACCCTTTACTCAAACCCACCAAACGCACCCTTCTTAGCTGATGGAATGTTAGATCCTGATGGCTTCATCTCAAGTGCCACTACTTTTCCAGGAGCTGCAAAAAAGTCTATAGCTGGATAACTTGCATCAGTAGGTGGAGACGTGAAGAGAAAAACTTTTGGTTTGTATTTTCATAACTATACATTCCTTTAACGGATATATGTTTTTTCATTGTTTATGATGTGTTGATTCTATAAGTTTATTTCTAGAACAGCCTTCAATCCTACTAAATCCTAGGAGAGGTAGCAATTTAACCAAAAGAAAGCGAGTTAAATGAGTTGCGTTTTTTTTTATCATATTTGACAACCTAATTGATATAAAAGTATATACAACATTAAAGAAAAAGGAACAAAGATGTGTTTGAGACCCTGCCCAACCCGACTGGCCCTTTTTGACTCGTAGTTAAAAATATCTTTTTTGACACGTTACCCAAACCCACTTATTTTCCATTTCTAGTAATTAAAGTGTTGGTAAACTTGTTATAGGCTGCCTTTCAGTTATGAAGTTTCTCCATTTGGAGTAACGTGAATGAATGGATCAGGGGAGATGTACCCGAGAGATCAATTCCTTTTGGTAAAGAGGCGAATGATGAGCTTGTGAAGATGATTGATGGGAAATCATTAAAAAATATTATCTTTCGTGAAGACCGATATGGTCGTTTTGTTGGGGATATCTACTGCAATGACAAATTTGTACATGTTATTTAGCTGCATATGTTTATTTAGTATAAGGCATGTGCTTGTTTAGTTTAAGGCATCTCTAGGAATACATTAAGGCATATGTTTGTTTATTTTAGGCATATGTGTGAATATCTTAACGCATATGTGATAAATTAAAAGCATTTATTTGTTAAATTTAAGAAATCTGTGTGTTTAGTTTATGGAATCTGTTTGTTTATTTGAAGGCATTTGTTTGTTGATGTTATGTTTTCGTTTACATTATTTGGTAGAAGTATTTGGCGTTTAAATGTATGATAAATCACGGAGAGCGCTCTAAAGTGTCGAATTGTGATTGTACGCGTATGTTGTACGCCTAATGGGTATGAACCGACAGTTGTCTGGTTTTAATATGGTTTTGTTAAATTTAAGGCATCTGTTTGTTAAATTTAAGGCGTTTGTTTGTTAAATTTAATGCATCTGTTTGTTTAGTGTAAGACATCTGTTTGTTTAACATGGTTGATTATTATATGATATGATAATAAAAAATACTTTGTAATTAATTTAAAATTTGTATTTCGGCTACGGAACGATTTCAGCCAAGGATATCAAAGTATTGCAGTGAGAACGAGGAAAAACTCAGGGAAGCATGGAGCTTTTTACCAAAATTCAATGATGCAAACAATATTTAGTAATAATTTAGAAATATGCACTATATCATGTAGCCTACTATGCTATTATAACTTGACGTTAAAACACTTGTTATTTTGGTATGCAAATCAAGTTTAAGTGGTTATATGAACTCAGTGGAACTGATGGTAAATTTGGTTAAGTGTTCAGAAGTATGTAAAATTGTTCAGTTCAGCTCATGGATATTCAGTGTATACTTACTGATACTTCAGTGTTGGTGTTGGTTTTATGATATTTGTTGGTTAATAAACATATCTATGCAGGTTTACAAGTATAAAAATAAAGCAATGTTTGTATACAAATAACATTGTGCGCTTGCTAAAGATTATAACTTTTGAAAGAATGATAACAAAGGGAAAGCATATATAACACGTTGTGATATTGATTTAAAAAATAACATCTGTTTGATAGACTGAGGCATCTGTTTGATATATAATGAACAAATGATTTATATTGCTATATATGTTTAATGTATAAATAACATCAGTTTGATATATGATAAGGAATCTATTTAATATATAATGAACATATGTTTTATATGTTTATTTAATTAAAACACTCCTATATATGTTTAATGTATAAATAGCATCTATTTGATATAGTTTAGGGCACCTGTTTGTTATAATTTGATTAAATAAAAAAATGTATTTATGCATCTAATATATGTAAAACAATTGTAATATAAAATGACCATAAATAATCAATAAAAAAACAATTGTAATATTAAATAACCATAAATAATCAAAAAAAATCAATTAACATTAATTCATTAAAAAAGGCATCCGTGCTTATAAAAACAAGGCATCATAACTTTAAAAAAAGTGTATCAGTTTAGTACATAAATGTAATTCATAACATTTATAAAAATAATGAAAACCTAGTGCATTAGAAATTAAAAAAAAACAAAATTTTAAATGTTCAACAAAACTATAGACACTTATATTAAACGAAATCACAAATAAACATACCAAAAATCAATCTAAAAAATCAATCTTACGATTCAAAGTAACAAATACAATAAATCCATAATCCGCAATACTAATCACACATGTGTTACTTATTAAGTAGAAGTCTTAAAACTCAATATAGAACATGTAAAAAAAAGAGGCATCCAGAAAGGTGCATCACTGTGTACCTATCACTCTTTGTAATTAACATTTGAAGAACGGGTGTTGCGAGTTGGTCTTTTGTAGCAGCATTGAACCTATCCTTATACGGACAAGTTTTAGAGTTGTGGCCTTCCGCCTTTCCACAGACAAAATAAGTCCTTCTTTTCTTTGAGGCCGAAGCTTCAATTTGGATCAATTCATCCGCATTCTTCCACCTTGAATGAGAACCAATACATTTGTTCTGTGACTGTAAAGGAACCTGAATATCAACACGAGCAGGCTCGGTAACGCCAAGCATTGAAAAGAAAGTGTATTTCTTACTCTTATACATTAATATGGGAACATCAGCTTCAGCATTGGCTAATAAATCATTCAACTCCAATCTATACAAATCAAGTTTGTCTTTAAACGGGAACAACTTGTCAACCGTATCTTTAACAATCCGACGTATTGCACAAAAACAGGCATCTGAACTAGATTCACACACACACACCGACATAAGCATCAAACCATACTTATTATCAGACTTAGACCATCTATCAAGCATATATTGTCTTGGAAAATTTTCAACCTTATTCATTCTAAAAACATAGAATATGTCGGCATAGTAAACTAAATAGATCGAAACGTCTGCATGAGCAAGTAATTACGCTATCAGATGAACAATGCACCACCTGCAAAAAAGAATTAACAAATTAAGGCATCTGCATATTAAAATTAAGTGCATCAGTTTAAGTTTAGTATGTCATAACAATTATAACTTAACCTAACAAATAACATAGGTTTACACAAAAAAATTGCTTAAATCCAAACCAAATATAAAAGAAATATTGTATAAATAGTGTTCAAATAAAAAAACCACCAACAATAGTAACCGAATACAGTAGGTATGTTGACATGATCGGGACATATTAATAAGTTTACGCAATAGTTGAAAGAGGGCATCAATGTTAAAATCAAATTCCTTAAAACATGAAATAAATGTTAAATCAAATGCATCAAAACAAAATATATAAAATAATATTTAAGGCATCAATTAGTTAAAAATAGGGCATCAATGTTAAATCAAATGTGATAGTTCAAAAAGACGATTTACATAAAGAAGGGATACATGATTAAATAGCTTGTTCCCCTATAGTAACTGGATGGAATTTTTTTAACTTGAACCAATCATGACAATTAAGCTTTCTCAAATAGTTACTGCAACTCTCCCGAGTTTATACACATTATGTAATTAAGATAAGTTTTTTAAATTACACTTTATCTATTGGTACAATTTTTTTTTTAAAGCATGAGGTATGACTTACCAACGGTTATGTCACAACCATCCATGAATTTCTCATTGATGTGTGTAGAGTTGTAGAAAATAGTTCTGGCCACTGAGCAAATATTCCTTCAAACGTGAATGCAAAAGTTCATTTTACAGAATATTAACTATTTCAAAAGGTATATTGACTGCCTTCAAAATGGACACAACTGTGTTTGAGAAACCACATTGTGGGAAGTAATTCGTTCCCTTTACGAAGAGAATGTCCTTGTGTGATGTCACAACTTTATCCAGCATGGTATTTAGCTCAGGACATAATGCTGCAGTTACATGAAAGTCGTATTTAGAATGAAGTAAATACTTTTCCTTACAGCAAAATGATAGGAGACTATTAGAATTTCTAAAAAAACACAGGGAAATATGTTACGTATACAAATAAATAAAAGTCCAGATGTCAGGTAAGTATTCTTTTATAACTACCACCTGTACCTAAATGCTTACAATTAGTATGTTTAACTATTTGATTCTCTTAAAAGACTCTTAAAACTTAATATGATGGAGGATAACATACTCAGCAAGCCTAAAATTGATATGTGTAACAAATGATTATTATAAAATACAATCAACACGTAACATAGTGAAACTACTATTTATTAGTTTGTTTTAACCAGCTCTCAAAGAGCCGCGGTACTTACAATAAACTCTCATAATCAATATGGGAAGTTTTATTCGGCTCGGTTTACACATACTCTGTATCATACCATCTCGCGGGGGATTGTTATTAGAAAGGTTCAAAAGATTGAACAATGAGTACACAATATCAGATAGAAAAGTTAGTAATCATAGACCTGTCATATTCGATTGTAATACAATTCTTTATAACAGAAGTGCTAATCACGCAAGGGTATATGTGGTTAAGAGATCAACAACTGTCACAGTTTTAATCACGCAAAGGTGAAGGTAATAATGTGATATGGAACATTATCAAAGGGAGCATATCGTACAACAAAACTTACCAATATTTATACAAATGTTGGTAACTTATTGCTATTGTAAGTATATAATAGCTAAAATTTGTAACCTAACATTGTGTGAAAACATAATTAATCCAATATTCTAAATCCACTTCCTAATTAATTAGGGCATCACAGTGTAACTGAAATTTATTCACGAAAATTAGGGCATCACAGTGTAAAATTAGTGCATCGCAGTTATAGAAGTCTATTTAGACATTTTATCAAACACTTGGTGTGCACTTTTTTGTAAACATATTTCCCATGTATTAATTCTTAAGTTCGTTTCCAAAATAAACTATTCGATGCAATAAATTAAATCAATAAACTCTAAAAATCGGTACATCTATAATTCATATGATAATTAACGTATCAATGTCATATAAAAACATAAACTAATTTCAAAATGAACAATATTCAGTCATATAAAACAAAACAATCACACTATATATCATTTATAGTAATGTTAAGTAACAAAAACTTACAAACTAAATACAGTGACATACCTTAGAATCTTGATATTTGATTTGATAAATTACGTTGTGATGATCTCGTGAATTAGATAACATTATGTGTTATCAGATAACATGCTATGATTTTGAGATGAGATTAGTTTGTGAATCTGATTTCATGATTCTATTTTCTTGGAATCGTCAATTTGAAAAGATGATGAACTGATGTATAATATGGATCTTAGAGAAAAGAACGATCTATTTGTAAATGATACAAAGAAGAAAATAAAAAATGAAAAAAAATCGGCATTATATATGTGAACCCCTATATTGATTTATTGATGTTTGTAACATCTTTCTTATCATGAATGTAAAGATGTGATGGTGGTTGGCTTTTGACGTAACCGTCTAACATTCTATCATCAATAAAGAAAAAAAATATTATGGAATGTGTTGAGACTAGTGCATATATTCCCTTTTAAATTATTCTATCATCAATTACGCAGGAAGCAATGTTGAAGAAATGATTTGCACACTACACTACCTATGACCAATGACCACATTTAGAAAATGTGCTTGTTAATGAAGCTAAGATTGACTAATAATACTCAGTGATGCACTAATAATACTTAATTGATGCCCTTATAATACTCGTTGATGCCTTAATTTTACCTATTGATGCCCTAATTTTACTCATTGATGCCCTAATAATACTTAATTCCTGTAATAATACCCAATTCATGCCGTAATAATAGGTAACTTGTCGTTTGACCTGCTCAACCCATTACATACAAAATATAACATAAATCAACCCATCTACCACTTAACACGTAAAATTAACTACCTCTATCATAAAGTATATCATATGAACTGGCTAAAAGAACATGGGACCAATAAGCACAAAATTAGTTTAGCTCGGTAGCTTTTAATCATTGATCAAACATGAATGCTCACATTTGATATGCTATGAAAACTTAATGTACAACATACACAATACAAAAGGGCACAAAAGAGATACTAATGCCACCAAGAAAACCTAATATGTTAACCTCCCTGCCTTTCTAGGAATCTTCATTTTCATCTTCCATTGTCATGATAACATCCTCAACAGTATCTTTCTTATCAGTAGCATGTGTCTCAACTATTTCCTCTACCGTGTTGCTCTTACTCTTCTGTTGCAGCTGGTTCCTTAATATTTGGATCTCAGCCTCTTTTTCTGCAAGCTTCTCTTCGAATATGAGCACCTAAACAAGATAAACCTCGAGAAAAACATCAGTAACAATGTAGAAAAAAGCCTTCAAAATTTCAAACAGGTCGAAGGTCGCTTGAAGTGCAATTTTAATGTATATAACCTACTTAATATGATACCGAGATAATTATAATCAACACGCTATATAGCTTAACAAGTATTTATTTATTTTTTTGAAAAAAAATACGGGTCAACCAGATAAGGTCTAAAAAGTTAAGCTTAAATGTAAACTTAAACCTGCCGAAAGTCACCCAAAGTGTATCTATGCATAGACTCCTAGATCATTTTATCAAAAGGTTTAGATCATTGCAAGATTGAAATAAAGATAATTTTCAACCATTTTATCTACACATTCTATATGAAAGGAATGTGTGCAAGGAAGATCTTTCAACATATCATTATTTGTGTATATTTCCAGGTACATGCAACAAACCCACACCAAATTTCAAGTATCTATTTGTTAAATTAGAGACATATTTACTTGGGTTTAAAGTAGATAATCTTAGTTGACTAATCTATTGAAAATCAGAAGCTTATATTGACTAATAATATTCATTGATGCACTAATAATACTCAATTGATGCCCTAATAATACTAAGAGATGCCTTAATAATACTCATTGATGCCCTAATAATACCCACTCTATAGTTACTTCATTGTAATCAAACGTAAAATATTTTACAGGTTAATTTACTTAAGTTACACTATGAGCTCTTAAGTCCACTAGAAGTTGCGCACGCAGAAAGCCTTAAGCTCACCTTACTTCCAATCAAGAAAGATTCTTAAAAAATCAATTATGCAAAACGGAGATACTACTAACCAGCATAGATGTTGCGCGCGCAAAAAGCCTTCCATTCTTCTTGGAAACATCAGTATACGCTTCATTTTGACAAGAAAATGCACCACTGTTAACATCCATTGTTGTGGTTGCATACATCTGACTATTGGCATGTTGACCATTGTTAATATACATTGAAGTCATTTAAAAAAATTTAGAACTCTGAACTAAAAGCAACCAAGTACAACTTGGACTACATTCAATTCTTGGTGAGCATGAACAAGAACAACATACTCAGTGAGATTGTAACTTACCCCAAAAGATTGATCTGCCATCTGCAACCACCTGTATATATGAAAATCCTAAAAATAGTAGTTTGCGCTCAAGGGAAGATTTTGTCTGCAAATTGGTCAAACAAGATAAGTAAACTCAATTGCATTAAGATTGTACTTTAAGAAAAAGATATCATATGTTTTACCGTCTCCTTGGCATCAACAGAAGTTTGATGAATAACTATATCTCCACCAGGCTTCAACACTCGTGAAAGTTCCTCAAAAAACTTGCCACTAGGAAATTCTGATGAATTGCTAATGGATACGACAAAATCAGTGGATGACGCATCAACTGGAAAAGAACCTACCACGTGTCAAGGTAAATCATGAGACATATGCCTTAAAATTAACAAATAGATGCCTTAAAATTAACAAATAGTTGCCTTTAATTTAACAAACAAATGCCTTTAATTTAAGAAAGAAAAATATGTATAAATTCTAACAAACAAATGAATTAAATTTAACACAGATGCCTTATGATATTCACACATATGCCTTTGTTAGAAACACAATTTCACAGTCTAACAAGTGAAGCTCGGTCTTGAAGAGAATTGGCGTTTCATAGCTCGTTAGTTAGTTAATTAATTGTAATGTTTTAATGATGTAAACGGGCCAAGATACAAAAAGCCCAGATAAAGCCCACAAAGGCCTCCTAGGCCGATCCCCTTTAGAGTATAAATAATCTATGTTTTTCTCATCTTTAGGTTAGCTAGTCAATATTCATTAGGGTTTTATTTTTGTATCTAGCCACCAAAAACATCTTTCAATTTTTCAATCAATCCTTGTTTAATTTAGTCTCTTGATTCTACATATCATTGTTAAAGATTACGATTGAATGATCATGAAACCTACAATTGGTATCAAGAGCCTTCAAGATTGATGATTTGATTTGGTTTGTGTTCTATTTTTTTTGGTTTTCGAAAAAAAGGGGGATTCGAAATTTATTTTTTTTCGTTTTGTTTGTTGTCATTCTTGATTCATAGATGGTTTATGGTTAATCTAATATCATAAAAACTATCTCGTTAGTAATCAAAGGTTTTTATGATTTTTTTTCTCCTCTTTTGGTTCGATACTATACAAAAAAAAGAAGAATCCGAGTATTGATCTCGTTTTGTGGCTTAGATCGTAATAACCTTTGTTCGTGTTGTGCTACTAAGATACCCTTGTAGCGATTTATTAAAGATTAGATTAGGTTACTCATGGTGGTTTTGCAAGAAAAAGGGTGTTTGAATTCGTTCCTGTGTCAACCGAACGAGTTAAAGCATTCTCGAGTCGAACTAGTGAAATCTTGTGACAACCGAACGAGGGTACACCTTTAAGAACCGAACTAGACAAAACCTCAACAGCCAAACTAGTAAACTCTTGTAAAAACCGATCGAGCTTGATCCTTCTTGAACCGAACGAGTGACAACTAGTTGGGATCGAAGGAGTAACATTTAGTGATAACCGAACGAGCCAAAACCTTTGAGGACCGATCGAGCTATATTCTTCTACAACCGATCTAGTATACACTTGTGAACCGAATGAGTGAAATACTTGTGAACCGAAAGAGTTCACTCTTTGTTCACTTGCTTTAATTGTGAACTAAACTAAACAAATCAAACAAAAACAACACCAAACACAAATCAAACATCTCAACAATCACTTGCGATCCGTTCATTCATTCATACTTAAATCAAAATGTCAACAGACAAAGAGTTAAGTGCAGCGGGTACGGACAATCGTCCTCCCATGTTGGTAGAAAGTGACTACGAATCATGGAGAATTCGTATAGAGAGGTACATTCGTGGGAAACCTCTTGGTAAGTTAATTTGGAGATCAATCCAAAACGGACCTACTCCGCATCCCCAAATTACTATGATAGCAAACGGCTACTGGTAAAGAGATATCAAATCCGTTCCTAGCTGATAGTTTGCTAAAAACTATAAGGTTATCATTGCATCTTGTTATTGCAACAAAGCATTGACTAGTCCATAGCAAACGGCTCATGGTAAAGACATATCAAATCCGTTGATAGCTGATAGTTTGCTAAAAACTATATTGTTCATACTCAAAGGTTTGAAGACATCACGAAAGCTAAGTGAATGAAGCTTCCGCACCACTGAAATCAAAGTCTCTCCAACAACAGAAGGAACAAAGTGATGCTGCAGTACAAGTAACGAGAAGGTCAAGGTGATGCTGCAGTACAAGTAACAAGAGACAAGCAAGATGAATAGTTTACTGAGATTGAGAACAAGAAAGAACTAGCAGATATTCAAGCAACCAACATTCTCATTCAAGGGCTCCCAAGACATGTATTCAACATACTAAACCAGACTCGTACTAGGAAAAAGATTTGGGACAATGTAGAGCTTCTAATGAAAGGTTCGGGAAAGTCTCTCCAACAACAGAAAGAAGAACTGTTTGATGAGTACGAACGATTTCATGCAATAGGAAATGAGTCAATTCATGACTACTTTGTTCGTTTCCACAAGCTGATCAATGATACGAAGATTACTCAGCTTGACATCCCCACTCATTATATGAACACCAAGTTTGTCAACAACCTTCCTCCGTATTGGGCAAAGTATGTGACCAATGTGAAGAACAACAAGGATATTTCTACGACAACCTATGTTGAACTTTATACCTACCTTAAAACCACATGCTATGAAGACACTCAAGAAACAGGAGCAGGGGGGGGGAAAAAAGAGAAAGAAAAAAGGGGGGGGGAGGAGGGAGGGGGGGAAAAGGAAAAAGGGGGGAGGGGAAAGAGGGGGAGCAGTCTACAGCTTGTTGATCTTTGGCATACCTTGCTCAAACAACATACTTTCCATGCACCAAATCAAACCACTACTCACCACCACTACAATCATTACCACTAACTTCCTCCTCCCACCCCCCACAACAAGTCCCTCAATCAAGCAATGATGCTATGTTGGCAACCATGAACCAAATCGTAAACTTGTTGAGTGGTTTCCAAAAGTAGTTTCCTCCAACCAACAACCAGCTCAGGACATCGTCCAACTCAAAAGTCATGACTACTGTGCATGACGTCAGAATAATAACTGAAACCGTTCAGAGAAGAGCTCTGGTAATGTTGTAATACGATAATCAGAACACAGAACACGGCGATGATGGAACAACGTAGGGAAGAAGGTGATAATAGCTACAACTACCATAGAAAGGCAAAAAAAAATGGTATCTAAGCAGTGTAAGAGAAAAAGAGAGGTAAAAGACACTCTAAACGTCAAGGACAAGATCTGGTTATAATGGAAGCTAAGGAGAAAGGAACAATTTTAGATGCTGAAGCCGAAGCATTCCTTGCTGATGTAGAATGTACAGCTCCTTATGATCAGCCACTGGCTATTACGACTACCAACATGTTCGAAGTAAGCCATGAGGACGCGTATGATTCTGACATAGATGAAGGACCCATGCAGCAGCAACTTCATGCTTAACTTGCATCTACAATTGGAACCAATGGTGCAACCAATTATACTTAGATAAGGTTATTGGATTACATTACCAAGATAACAAGATAAGATCTACAAGAAAAAATCAAGTATAGTTTGCCTGTGTTAACTAAGCATGTATGGTGACAAAAATTAGGTTGAATTAAGGGTTTTTCAAATAGATTTCCCCAATTCGGTCATAAATATGGAAGTTGTAATATTAATACACGTGTACCTTAAGCCTAAAACGAAGATTGAGCAATATCTTGAAGGTCTTGAGATTTAACAATGGAGGAAAAAAGGTTTATGAGTGTGTTTGTGTGTTTAACAAGGACGGGGCAAGGGGGTGTTTATGTTTGAATCTTTTGAGATTTGGCATAAATGCCCCCTGAGGTTTAATAGCACTTCAAATTTTCTAAAAAAACTTATCCTAAGGCAAACACAAGTTTAGCAAAAGGTAAAACTAGTCCCTAAGGTTTAGTAAACAAGAAAAATTCACACAGTTTGCATTAATACCCCTATAAGATTAAACATGTATTAAATAAATCCTGATTGAGTTGACATTTATCAACTCCCGTTTAATTATTCACCCGACACCATTAAAACCTTTTCCGATTGACACCTTATTAATTATAAAGAAGATGATTTTGACAGTTTCTCCCCCTCAAATTATAACACCCCCAAATTTACAATGCAACGGAATACAATATTGGGGTGCTACTTCATAATACAAGCTCACGAGTCATGGTAAACGACTTTAAAAGAAACATTTACTAATAAAGATTACATTCGATTTTATTAAAAAGATCAGAGTTACAAGGTCCCAATAAATTTTATGAAAACTCGTTTCTAAATAAGCCGCAACATGACTAAGTTTCTTTTAAAACATTTTGTTGAATGTACAAAGTTCACCAAGTCCACGTCCTTCGATATCCGCATTCCATCCCATCCAAGCTAGCAAGAATATACCTGAGATAAACATGCTAAAACGTCAACGAAAACGTTGAGTGAATTCATAGAGTTTATAAACAATCATTTTGAACACAAGCATAGCAAAACATTTAGTTCATAGAACAATCACAACGATGCTAGAGCCACGAACCGAACCTTAACCATGTGCCCAACCTGGAGTGATAGTGCTACACACTCCCAATACTAAATACAATATGTCCCCGTATGCCCTCGCAAGGAACACACGCCAGACAGGTCGTTAGGCCAAAATAGATCTATTATTATTGCATCAGCGTTCACCGGTTAACGGTGATTGACGGTTCATGAAGGAAGGGCCACAACATAACACTCATAGCAACGTTCACATAATAAAATCACCTGTGTTCGATTTTTCAAAACAAGCATGTATCTCCCTCGCGGGTTTTAAAAGTATAAAAGATTTAAATGCGAGGCTATGAACTCACCTTGCTCGTAAGCAATAATCGAATAATCTAATAACCACGTGGCGTCAACGAATATCTTGTCACGATCGCGAAGTTGCAATTAATCCTAGCGGTAATGCTCCATTCATTTAGGGAGGTATAAGTTTTGGGGTTTTTCCGATGGATAGTTACATCGACACGACTCAAAAATAAAAAGACTCAATTTAAAATTATAACATTTCGGTCGTTGGCCAAATAAAATAAACAAAATGACAAAACAAGTATGTAATGTATATCCCATATATACATTACATATGAAAACGGACGCGTATAATTCATGACGAGAATTATATAACCAAAGGCAAATATTGAAATAGTATAAATTTAAGAAGCAAATTCTTTACAGCAATATTATTATATACATAAGAAAAGTGGGAGATTTAATTTAAACAATATTATTCGAAACGCATTCGGAAATTACTAAAGAATTCATTAAAGATTTATTTAATAAACGTAAACATACGTTTTAAGGTTACAAGTTAGACAATTAATGCCTTTAAATTTTTTATAAAAGTTTATATTAATATTTTAGTCGTGACTTATAAAATAATATATTATAAGTTAATGTTTTAATTTGCCTTGAAGATTTTAGATAAAATATTTTAAATCGTTTATAAAAGTATAGTTTTCTACTATTCACCGGGTTATTGTATATTTATAATTTGATAAATATATGAAGACTATATAACTTTATCCTTTTATTGGATTTTTATTAAGGTAAAAATTTAAGAGAAGACTTTATAATATATATATTTTTAAGAAATTTCGGCATTAACCTTGCCGCTTAAACAACGTTCCATGTATATAAAAATCATTAAATCCCACTCATATCAATCAATACAACAATGTAATTCGCGACTCAATAATTTATGAACTAGCCAAGTTATACAATATAAAAAATTTCAGTTAAAACCAAACGCACCCTTAATTAGGGCTACGTCCCAAACACCCTTTAGGCTAATAAAACTCATATCCAAACATCCCTACTTGGTTGTTATCCACCAATCCAAACGCCCCAAATGGCAGATTTATATACAAATCCAAACGCCCTTTTTAACCACGATTTCACATCGGAAAAATTAATAAATGATCAAAAATAAATTATACGAAATAAATTAACAAAAGGAGGGGAATCACCACCACAAGCCCGACACCACCATGGCGCGGCTGTGGTGGCTGTGGTGGCCACAGCCGGCTCGGCCGCCGCCACAGCGGTGGCGTCATGCGGGTGAGCACAGCGAGGCACCCCCGAGGGGTTGCGCCGCCACAGCCCGACACCACATGGTGCGGCTGTGGTGGCTGTACCATCGTCCGACCGCCACCACGATGGTGGTTTGGCGGCGGACAGCCCTATTCGACAACAAATCAAACCCAATCAACTACCCGACTTATTTATTTTATTTTACAATCGATGTAACTATCATGCACGGAAAAATAGGCAATAGATCGAAGGTTTTTGGGGGTCTTTAGGGGTGTTTCGTGGTGGAGTTAACCATGGCTGCGGCCAACCCATGGCCGTGCCACGGCAGCGGCAGCGGCTGGTAAAGCCGCCGCTGTTGTTGTGGTGCCGGCGATGACGGAAATGGTGGCAAGGTGAGGGTGTTGGTTATGGTGATGGGTTGCATGGCATCGATGGTGACCGGCTGTGGTGGTGCATGCGGCGGTGACGAGGGTGTATGGTGGTGAGGATGAGTCGAAGAGATGGAGAGGCAACAAGGTGGGAGGAGGCACGGCGATTTCGCCGGAAATAATCGACGGAAAAGTTTTCCGGTCGCCGGAAAATATGGCGGCGCCGGAATTTGGAGAGGAGGGGGAGAGGGGTGATGTAGGGTTATGTGTGTGTGTTTTGAAATTTGTTATAATGAAAAATTTAGTTAAATTTTTATATATATATAAAAGTTTTAAAAGTAAATGAAAGGTATATAATTCTTTAGGGTTGTATTTGAAAATATAATAGAGGGACTAGAAGTGAAACTTTTGGTAATTTTTGTTAAATAACGGTTCGGGTCTCGTTTGGTCGAGTTAACGGATGATTCAAAAGACGAAACTTGCGCCATTGTTTTTCAAATAATTTTTCCATCGAAAATGAGTATTCACTCGACCATATTTCGTAAATATTTTGTAATGTTCATTTTAAAATTGTTTATTATTTATTTGGTAACCATTGGGTCTCACGGGTAACGTTTGTCCGTAAAATAAAATAAATAATAAAAAAAAAATCTTAATTAAATGATCGCGTTTTCAACAACGTTTTTAAATAAAATATAAAATAACTTATTAAATATTTTTATTAAATAAATTTCGATAAATAAATAAAATCTCATTAGTCTCGTGTCGGTACGCGTTGTTGTCGCTTTCGAGCCAACTAAGTTTGAAATAAATAAATAATAAAAAAAAATTATGAGAATTATGTACTAATAATTATGATTTATTATTTAAAATAAATTTTGGAAAATTATCGGTTACGCGGGAATTTTTTTTTTTTTTTTTTTTTTGACGATAAAAGGTCAAACGGTCAAAAGTCAAGTTAAACTCGAAAAGTAAAAGGGTAACATAGTTATTTAAGGTTCCGAAAATTGACGGTTGTCACACCTTGATTTCTATAGGCTCTTCAATAAAATGAAGCTTGTCATCCACTTGGAGTCCTTCCAACGGAACGACTAATGGATCGTCAGAATAACATTTCTTTAATTTGGATACATAAAATGTATTGTGGACCCTGCTCAGCTCTTGAGGAAGAAAGCTTAAGAGAACAAAACTGAAGCTTGAATTAGTAGCTTAGGCTTTTTGGGAGAGACTTTGGTGATTAATAGATCGCATATAGACACCTTTGAATGGAGTTTACATTGAATATAAATGATCTAAATGAACATTTGAGCTTAGGAGAAATAAAGTGACCGATTGATGCCTACCATTGAGGACTAGGTGAGAGTAATTTGACGAATTCAGAAGCAAGGGGATGATCAATTGATAGGGAATTGCTGTTTACTTGAATTATTGCGATATGATAAAGATGATTCCATATTGATTATGCTCATCAACTTAAGTTTATGCATGAATAGGGATTGAATTTACAACATGTAACTTCTTCCAATTATTATAAGTAAATGTGATGTCCAAAACGTTTCATAATTCAGTAATGAATGATAAGATGGTGTACAAAGAGAATAATATTATAGGAGCTTTGATGAATGTGCCTATTTTTGTTAAAACCTTTTCTGTTGTGACGGATTTTGCAGGTCTAGAAAATATAGTTGCTTATCGTGATAAAGGAATGGGCGATGTTATTTTTGGCGAACACATTTTTAGAGAAAGTACTATAATTGGAAAGCTCATAGTCCAGTCAGAAGGAATGATGTTACCTTTACAATGATAATGATAAGTATACTTAACCAAGATGGTGCGGTCACATCGGGTTTACAACACCATTACTAATGGGGAAACGCAACTGCAAACTAAGATTCTCCCATTACTGACAGGTAAGTGATAAAGGATAAGAAGATGGAATCTTCCGCATCCATACCAAAAGCTTAAGGGGTTCTACAAAGGAGTCTTGAACTTAGGACCCGATTACATTCGAGATGCGAGGACGGAAGAATGGCTCACATGCGGGCACATTAGCGTGCATGAGATGGAATGGTGAAAGGAAGCTAAAGAAAAAGTCTAACTTAAAGATTCGCGTAAATAAAATATGCATCTGGAGACAGCCCAGAATATGATTTTATTTTACGAGTCTGTCTTCCAGACATCATACGATCGTATCGCTCCATTAAATTACGGCGTATTGATTGTACGATGTTGATCAGGCTTTACTTTTATGCACTTTAAAAACCATTATTGTCTCAGTTATTGGCAAATAGGCGTATTTATGCACATGATAGGCGTATTCGCCATTTTGGTATGTATTTTGTTTGCTTTAGTTCTTGGTTAATTTGAAACGTAGGTACCATGATAGGAATGCACGTTTTTCCTTTTTTACACAGGACCTCGTGAATGATAAAATCATACGAAATCATTGGTGAAGATTTAAATCTGGTGATTTGAAGTGTTGGATATTGACAACCTCAAGACGGCTGTTCAACACGAATTCTTGCTCAATAAACCTACATGGAGAATCTACCGAGCAAATATCAGGGGAGTTTCTCTTTTTAATTCTTTTTAATTCCCGTATTTTTAATGGTTTTCTAATATATACAACGAAGCCGAGTTGTATAATTCACGTAGGGGGTGGACATTAGATATGTTTACTTGTCCTATTTTTCACACTAATATGTTTAAATTATGCTTTATTTTAAATTTATTTTTAAATGCATACTTTTTCGTGAGCATTACATGATAACCATTACCCGCATACAATAACCCTTACAGTAGTATAGTGGAGGATTTAACCTATCTCATTTTCCAAATGTTTTACCCAAACTTCCTTCAAAATATGAGTGTGTCGAGTGATGTAGTAGATTTAGAACTTGGGTTGGTCATATCGACTCGACGCATGATGAGTAACTATGGATTTTAGATGGAGTAACTTGTTTAAAAATGGTAATTTTAGGATTTACACCTACAAACGCTTTTACATGTTGCTTTATAACTAACTAATTGGTTAGTCAAACCCCTTAGTAAACTTTGATTACTCTCACTGTAGAGTAGATACACTAGACAACCCGTGGAGCTCCCATCCTTTACGGAATACACCAATTGTTTATTTCGTTACACCTCTTTACCATTAGATGCCCTGTTAGATTAGTTTATTTTACAGTTACTAGTCTTTCTTAAAGTGTAAAAAGTAATGTATTTCCCAGGTCTTGTGTACAAAATTTTTCTTCTTTCGTACGGTTGGAAGTAATTTGAATGCAAATGGGATGAATTTCTATAGTCTTGACTGTTAGGGTCATTTTATATACTTTTTTGGGGTCGTTTAACCACCTAAATCGTGTATTTGTGCCCAAAATAGGTACTTAATAGTTCCTTTTCAGGTATTTTGCATTTGGAAAAAATACATGTGACTTGGGCTCATTTGGAGAAGAAACGGACAAGACTACGAACCTACACCAACATCTCTCAAGAATTTCTACTCAGAAGCTGGAGACGGCGTCACATATTACACGTGACGCCGTCACAACGCATCTCAAGACAGCGTCACAAGATCTCCAGACGGTGTCAGATTATACGACCCAGCCCATTATCTAGAATATTCTATTCATGACTGCGTCACGATTAACACGCGACGCCGTCACAGCGATTTTCCTATATATACAAATCCGTTTTTAGGGTTTTAAGTGTGTAACTTTAGAGTAAAAAAAAGGGACGAACCCTAGTTCGTTTAGCAGCTATTAGGGACGATTTTAGGGCCTCAAAACCCTATCGTACTTCCTTCAATTCATGTTTTAATCAAGTAAGATTATCTTAATCATTCAATATGTCTATGTGTTGTTTGATTCATTATTGTTCTTGCTTTATTTATAACATGCTTGGCTAAACCTTCTATTGTGTTTATTTATGATTGTATGAAACCTAAGATATAGATCTTAGTGGTGTTGCTTCTTGTGATGAATATGCATGTTAGGTCTTAGAAAACCAGCTTTTGTCTGTATCGTTGTTGATATGTCTAGGAAAACATGATTGTGTAGAAAGGATACCATCGGGTGACAGTCTTCATACTACTTTGCCCCTTATATGGTTGATCCACTCTTAATATATTTCAAATGTATTTAATATACTCTTAGGGGCCTTGTAATAGTCTTCATACTACCTTACTTGTGTGTTGCCTTAACGGAATATTAAATAGACGGCGGGTTCGTGTAATTCGTTCATGACTTAGGAAATAATTACATAGATCATCACAAGTGTGACAAAGCAACAACACTAGGAGAAGCAATCTAGGGAGTAATACATGATTAAATAAACACAATCTTTTATTATATTGTTATCACCAGTAGCTTAGTTTATACATAACTCAATTGTATAATATTAAAGATAAATGGTTATCGAATGTTAAAAAATCAATTATTAAAGTGTGAATATCCGCAGCCATTCCAAATGCTCCCAAAAGCTCATCTAGCAAATATAATAACTTGAGAAAGATTACAAAGCAAAACGTCAACCATAATGTTGGTGAATCTCATAGGTTTAAGTATAAAAGCAGTGTTTAAATAATCAAGTAACATCTTCAGAAAGAAAAGTAACTTACAACTTTTAAAGTATTATTTTCAAAATCCTAGTAGTGTTCAATAAATCTTACGATAATGTATCAAAACTGGACCACAAGCACTAAGTAATTAAGAAGACTACGAAACAGAAATTCAGTATTCAAAACATATATAACTTACACTAACTCATGACACCTAACTTAACAAGTAATGTAAGGTAATCAAACCATACTCGAGTTTTTGCCCCAAAATACACTACATAACCTGCCGAACATCCTAGACGAATATACCTCAAATGTGTGTAAATGTCATCAATGGTTATTCTGAGAAATCACGAGCCTAGACGAGGGATTGTCCAATCCCGATAGATCTATCCACAACACTCGCGTTTAACTACACTATATCTAACGGGTCTGATAGAAAAGGGGATTAAAGGCGAAGGTACTTAGGAAATAATATGATCTCGAATAGCAGACAATGGGAAAACACTTGTGTCCCCAATTAAAACAAGTAAATGTGTTCAAAACTCGCAAGTTTTTATAATATGAATCAGATGATCTCAAATCATGTAGTAAGCAAAATCAAAGCTTTAGTATATCATAGGTAAACTACCCATGAATATAAAAAGATCAAGTAGTAAGACAAGAAAAAACTTTATGTAAAATATAGTCATGTAACCTTAAGAAAATATCAAGTAAATTCGCTTGATTAACGAGCATGTTATTCTCTCCCCCGGAAAACAGTTTATGGAAAACCATTAGAAAAGAAAAGGGAATGGGGCATATGAACGCACGTGGATAAGTAGTGATCAGAAATCCAAACGAGAAAGAACAAGTGTCAACAATCACCGCGATCCTAGGAAATAAGAGGCGCCGCCGAGTTAAATATCATACTATAATGTCATCTTATAAACTAATAAAAAAAATATCAAACACTTATATAATAAATAACACTGGGCATTTAATAAATTTAACATTCTGATTAAGAATCCATGTTCTAGAGTCACTAAAAAATCACTTCCTATATTGTTTCTTTGTGAAATTCTATTCGGTTTGTTATTACTAACGTCCTCTATAGCTTAAAGAGTTAATAAAACGTCGGGATTAAGCAACCGATGTTCCCCTTTCATATTAACTCACCTATATATGTTGATTAACTACTGTTGCTCACCCATAAACTATAGCCACTTCTAAATAATCCTTAAAGACACACCAATGCAACTTGTTTTAAAACAGGGTCTGCTGGACTTATCAAAAGTTTGGCAACAGCAGACCCCTTAAACACCTCAGAAACATCTAAAAAATCAGCAGGTCACACACATCATGAACATGTTCCAGTTCAAATTTCATCAAAAATTATTAAGTTTTGACCCGTCTGCTCACTGCATCTTTGAAACTGAAATTCGAACTCAGCAAACCCAGTTTTGACAACCAATCTCGTAAACATGTTTTGACCCACTTTTGGGTACTAAAAATCGTTGAGGCCTAGCTCGTTGGAAAGTAGTCTCCAAGTACTTAGTCGTAGGGTCCTGCAAACCTAGAAAACCTATTGGCATGACCAAGTTACACTACACGCAAGATGGACTAAAATTTTGCACAAAACAATGTGTGCAGAATTTTGCCGCTTTAGTTTTCAAACTTCAAAATGCCACATCTTTTTCGTTTTAAGAGTTAGACGCTCTACCTTATATCGAAACGATCCTTAGGGCGAACACTATCATTCTAAAAATTAAAATCTCAGTTTGCACAACACTCATCTCGCCAATTCAAGCCTAAACTTTCTGGTCTAATTGAGGGTTATAAAAACCCTATCAAATCTTTAAATTTTCACATCAAACACGCTTCCAATAATTTCAAACTAACCTAATACATCTATTAACTCACTAATCTTGACAACAACATAAGAATCATAACTTCTAATTTATTTCATGGATTCCTAAACATAATCAATGTACATGCATGCATATATATAAGCAAGTTTAAATCAAAATAATGAATAATAAACTTACTACACAAAATTAATCAAGGAAAATCAACCATACTAAACCCCTTGGGGTTTATAATTCTGCCGAACACAAAGAGAAGACAAGGACAACCCGAAAACTTGATTTGATTTACCCAAACTTGATCAAAACACTTCTATTCAATCCCATAACAAACCATTTGCATCAAATTAACATAAACTCTAATATTGAAGATTTTGATAAAAAAATCAAGAAGTGTCCATTGTTAGTGCATGAAGGTTTTGGTGATGGAGGATGATCAAGGATGTTTTTATGAGTGTTTTGAAGTAAAAAGGGGAGTGATTTGATGGAGATTTGAGGGTGATGTTGGTGGTTTTTGGAGTCTGTCGTTGAACAGAAGAAGAACAGAGAAGACAGATGATTTTTTAACGTTATATGAATATGCATGTGTGTGTGTTTCGGCTTATAAGTGGGGTGGGTATGGGCTTTTATAAGAAATCTGTATAAAATGGAGGACTTGGGCTTGGGTTATATAAAAAAAATGTGTATCCTTGGTGTGGGCTTGTGTTGGCTGTCGAATACAAGGAAGAAAAAGAGAGGGGCTTCGACCCATTTTTGTTAAATGCTTTATATCTTTTAAATCTCGGGCCCAAAGATTTATCTAGCTCGTTAAATTTTAAATTATTAATAAAATACAAATTCTGACTCGGTTTCGGCCTAACACGAATAAAAGATGAAAAATTCTAAATAAAAATTATATAAACTCTCACAATTAAAATATGGGATTCGTTGATTTCTCGATCGGTAACGGATAATTTCCAAATATAGGATTCACAAAAGATTTAAACGACGATTTAATAAAAATCAACTAAAATGCTAAAATTAATTTTATAAAAATTTAGAAATTAAATATAAGCTCGGGATAAAATAGTGACCTTAAATACGGGGTTTTAGATAAAAATAGTGACCTATAAAATACTAGGTTTTACAATTACCTATCACGACTATTAAATAGGACGATGGGATTCGTGTATTTCCGTTCATGATTCAGAATAAATAATTACATAGATCATCACAAGTGTGATCAAAGCAACAAACAACAAATAGAAGCAATCTTAGGTGAGTATTACATTAGTATATAAACAAAAAGCTTATAAGATATTGTTATACAACAGTAACGGTTATTTATATATATTTGATGATATAATACTAAAACCAACCTAAGCTGAAGTAGAAGCGTTGTCATCTATCCTCTCAATTATATGATTTACACCAAGATTTTCCTATAAATTATAAAAACACAAAAATATAATGCTTATCTCTCAACCCTTAGCATTTATTTAGAGCGCGTAGAATCTAAGCTTCCCAACTTATTCGCCCTAAAGAACGGTAAACAACCTCCCGAGGTCTGAGCTATGCCAATATTACAATACGTTATACAACTGCATATTTGAAGTTGTAAAAACTTCTGTAAGATTCCCTTCCACAACCGCAAAATTTTTTTGTCGCTCGCTGCGATGAATAATTAGATTTTAGATCAAAGTTTATGCTTAGTTCTACTGTGCTTAGAATCCATTCAAGTAGATTTTATTTCCGCATATAACTTCATAAGTCCTAATCTTTTCTTTGTGTTAAATGTCTCGAACTCAAGTCTCGCCAACCACCTTAGAAACAGAATCCTATCCGTAGCTGCCGCGCACTCTAGGAGACTACTCCAAACCTAGCCACGAGGGCTACAGGAATACCATTGAGCTCCCCGTAGGGAACAACGTGGTACCTCTTCGATCCGACACCATCCGGTTGGTGCAAAACGGATGCTCATTCCACGGACTTCGGTCCGAGGATCCAAACCAACACCTCAAGGATTTCCTAAAACTAGTGGACTCACTTGACCTTGACGGTGAAAACAGGGAAAGAACGCGCCTGCGTTTATTTCAATTTTCCCTTCGCGATCAAGCTAGTAATTGGCTTGAACGTCTTCCAGCAGGATCCATCACCACATGGGAGGATCTTACTACATGTTTCCTTGCTTAATTCTTTCCACCGGGAAGGACCGCAAAACTCCGCAATGATATCCTGATGTTCTAACAACATCATGGAGAATCTCTATCCAAAGCATGGACTCGTTTTAAGGACTTACTCCAAAAAGTCCCTCATCATGGCATCGACCTTTGGCTCCAAGTCCAAATTTTTTATGACCATGTCAATCCTGTCACAAGACGAACCATTGACCAATCGGCCGGTGGCAAGCTTCGTGACCTAAACGCCGAAGAATCCTGGGCATTATTAGAGGACCTCGCCCTCTATGACAATGAAAGTTGGAATGACCCAAGGGATTTCGCTAAGCCGGTCAAGGCAATCGCATTGCCTCAAGATGTCCCGAGTACATCCGACCACCGTCTAATCGAGATCAAAAATAAAGTCCTACGCTTGATGGAAGCTCATCTTGCTCCGACACAACCTACTCAAGTGAACAAAATCACTACCACATGTGAGATCTGCAGTGGTCCCCACGACACTCAGTATTGCATGGAAGATCCCGAACAAGCCTTTGTTGAATAAGCATCCTCGCGTACCGATGAAGCGGGAGGTAAGTGGTATACTTTCAAGCCCGAGCAAAACAATCTTGGTGACACCTACAATCCGTCATGGAGAAGTCACCCAAACCTTAGGTGGAGACAACCCCAAAACTCTCAAAATAATTTTTCAAACCCACCTAACCGGTTCCAACCCAATGGTTCAATCCCAAACCGTTCCTTCAACAACCATCCTCAAAGCTTTAACAATCAATCAAGTCTGGAAGGATTGGTATCTAACTTCATGGCATCTCAAGACGTCAGGTTGTCTAAGTTTGAAGCTGATTTCAAACGACAACAAGGTGAGATGACCAACAAAATAGACATAGTGTTGAAGGCCATCACCGATCAAATAGCAAGCACATTACCAAGCGACACAGTTAAGAACCCGAAACTGAGTACTACCCTAGTTTTGTCTGCTCGTTCTTACCCAACTCAAGATCCGCAATGCTCAAACCATGTCCATGGCTCAATCAACGCCATCACAATCTATCCCAAGCAGCCCGAAGGATCCCAAGTTAATAGACCTGATGAAGGATAGGAAGGAGAAGGCAACCTAGGAAACACCATCTCTAACCCACACCCACAACCTGATTCGTTAGCTTCCATCGCTACAGAATAGGTACGAAAGCTAAATTCAATGCTTGAATCTCTCGGATTGGTTCCCCAATCCTCCAATATGAAATTTGTCTTCTCTAAAGAGGATGATGGTGAAGTAATGTTCATCGAGATCATACGAGATAATGATGAACCTCAAAATGAGGGTCCCAATGAAGGCGAAGGGGTAACAACGGAAGGACCGGCGGTAAAATACTTCGACACATTTCCAACTAGAGATGAGCTAACCTACCATAAGTATCTTATGTGTGGCCCAATCCCCTCAATATTTCTACGAAACCTCATCATTATGGAAGGATACCCATCGAACCTCAAGATACCATGCAACATTAGGCACGTGCATGTAGAAAAAGCCTACATTGACCTTAACTCCCCTCTAAATATCATGACCCGAATGATGTATAACCGGATCATGAGGAGAAAACTCAACCCTAGGGAAGATGCGAATAGAGGAGTTAACAATTTCACAGGAAGGATTAAAGGAATGCATGTCTTCGTAGGAAACTTCACTTATATCGTGAACTTCATGATTATTGAGGAAATTAGCTCAATTATAGACCCTAGGCTGTCGCAAGTAGTGCTGGGGAAACCTTTTGTGGAAATATCTAACATGACTCACGACCCACAAGAAGGAGTAGTTAGGTTCACCAACGAAAACGATGAAGTTGCCTATAAGATGCCCCATAAGATAGAACAATACAACTCATTGTCAAACATTGAGAAAGTGCACACAAAATCAGTCTACCTTAGGAACGAGGAAGACAAGAGAAGAGGGGTAGAGTATGTAATGAGCAAGATATTAGGATTTTACAAAGAATGCCTAGAGCTTGGACCCGAATACCTAACAGGAATGGAAGATGAAGGAGAAGTCACGTAAGGACGTGTGACTTTGAGTCTAGCTACAAGACTCATAAATAAAGAAAAGCGCTTTTTGGGAGGCAACCCAATATTTACTTTTATCGCATATTAGGAGTGTCTTATGTGTTTTAATTCTTTACTATTGTAATCATGCTTTGTATTGTTTTTAACCTCATCTTAATTTCAATCAAAGGTATTTTGCAAATAATAAGTGTAGGAGAATCTATCCGGATTTTGAGCCAAATTCAAACATGTTAAATAAATTGTTTAGATTAATTCGCGTCAGTTTTGAGTCATATGAGTAAATTGTCAAAACTCAGGTTTTATGCAGCCATTTGGACAGGAATTAACTTATGGAATCAAGTGCAGGAAATTTTTCATCAAAAACAAAAATTTTGTTTTCACAGAACGTGGAGACGGCGTCATGATTTACACGTGACGCCGTCACCACGACAGTAATATATTCATACATTAACATTAAAAGGTAATTTTTACCCATATTTATTTTTTTTACGGACACATACAGACGAAAATCCGAGTATTAATTGGTTCATGGATAGGAATTTATATGACTAGCATAATAACCCTCAGAATTCCACCCCAAAAATGTGAGGTTCGCCCTTAGATCTTTAGGAAGTCGAGTACCCATCATTGGTAACCCAAGATGATTTTATCTTTACCCGGTTCGAGTTAAGGTTGATCTGCAGGCGTGCATGTCTATTCTGTCGTTACGACCATATATGCATTGCCTTGTCGCCTTTTCTGGAATGTCTGGTGTTAGTAAAATTCATATGAGTGTACCGATAACATATTAAATTCCAGAACTTGTTATTGTGATGCATTCTGAGATGGCATAGTAAGTATTAGGATTTGCTTGATAAGAGGCATTAGGATTAACCCATGTTTTAAAATGCAATTGTTTTGATAGTCAATAGATATATAAACTAATCCCCACCATTGCCAATGCACTCATTATTTAGTGAGGGTTACCCCCAGTTATAAACCCTCGAGCCTATCATTTTTTACGGTTCTCGTAATTTTCTGGTAGGATTGACTCGCGTATTCTTAATCCTTTTTACATATAAATAAAATAAATATATAAACTAGGATTCAAAATCCACAAAAACAATGAACCGGAAGTTAGTATAGTATATTTCTGGGTCGTTATGTACCAACGAGGCTTGACTGAAAATTTCGAATACGAATTAATAATCGATTGTTTGAATTTGACAACGGATAATGGATTGGGCAATAAACTCATAATAGGCAAATGCTCACATAGTAAGAATGAAAATAAGTAGATACAAGCATAAAAGCTAGAAATGTAAAAACACTTTAACTTTTAAACTAAGACACAAATCAAGCTCAAATAAAGATTTTATGACAAACCAAATAAGCTAGACTACCCCTAAATAAGCAAATTCAGCAAGCAATTAAACTAAGTTAAACAGGAGAAACTCAGCAGTACTAACAACAGTACTAACAGTATTAACTATCAGTACTAACTTGGAGTTAGTACTGCTAGCTTTAAGTTAGTACTGTTAGCTTAGAGTTAGTACTGCTAGCTTTAACAAAACACAATGAAACAAGAAATAAGCAGATAAGCTAAAACAGATATTTAACCACCCCTATTAAGCACTCAGGCATAAGAATAAGCAACTAGATAACTAAATGCGTATAATCTAAAAAAAACGATAAACTCTTGGAAATTACTTTTAAAAGCAACAAGCTTAAAATAATCTCTTACCAAACAGTAAACGATATGGTTTAAATTTTACTTAAAAAGCTAAGCAATTCTAAATAAGCAGAGAAATAAGATGATAAAGCTAAAATGAACTATATTGTCTAACAGGATTTTAACTGCCGTACTAAATCAGACTTAGAGTTAGTTACTGCTAGCTTTGAGTTAGTATGCTAGTTGAAAATCCCTAATGAGAACTAGCGAGTTACTTACTATGGGTTAGTATGCGATAGTTGAAATCCTGAAAGTTTTCAAAAATCATTTTTTTCTTCTTAATTCAAGCTGATTTGATCCTAATTTGTTAAAAACAGATTATCAAATAACAAAATAAGGCACTTATAAGCAGGTTTTAATCAATAATAAGCACTTAAATAAGCTAAATCAATCTAACAGTTTTAACTCATAACTAACAGTACTAACTAAGAAATGTGCACAGAACTTTTAAAACTAATCATACTAAGCAAGATAAGCACTAAAACATCGTAATAAACATAAATAAAAGCAAATATCAATCCAAATAAGCACTAATAAGCAGTTCTACAGTAAATAAGCAAAATAAGAAAAATAAAAACTTACAACTCCCTTGCTCAAAACAGGGTTAAACAAAGAGTCTACAAGCTCTAGCTTGTATGAAACAAGCTAGTGAGAGTCCATAAGCCCATCCAGAACTGGCTTATCATCCATAAGCTGTGGTATATTTGAGTGTGGAATTTTCTGTGACTTTACTTAACTTCTTAGTATTTGAGTTAAAACAAATACTTACTATGATTTTTATAAGACTTAAAACATATTAAGTAAAGCTTTTAACAAAGGAAATACAGAGAATCACGAATTTACTTAAAAACTCCAAATTTGCATTAAGACGAAAAATTAAAGTTACAAGACTTGGAAAAATAAAATTGATAAAATAAGTAAAATTTAAATAAGAACTAGCATTAAAACTAAAAAAACTACCTACCTCTCTTGGGTTACAATGGCACTATTTATACTAAAACGAATTAAGGTCTTGGTTTTCGTGATTTCTTCTCTTCTTTCTTCTGTGTTTCTTTGTAGAGACAAAACCCAAGTGTGCTTGTTGTGTGAGGTGAATCTGAAACAAATCCCAGCCTTCAATTTCTTTTGTGCTTCTTTTTAGAGTCATCTAAGCCATCGAAATCACTTGGAAATGGTGAAGGATTGCCAACATGGCAATTATAAAGCTGGGGGAAGATAGTAGAGGAGGGGGAAATGTCTTACCCAAGGGGTTGTAGAGGTTGCAGGGTAAAAGGGTGGGAAGACACCCGTGAGTTGTATCTGGGTTTAGTTGGGCGGGAAAAAATGGCTTTGGATAAGTTGGCAGCTTTGGCCCCTCAAGTTATCGGTGATCGCCCGCGGTCACTAGGTCAAAGTTTGCATGCTTTAAAGCCCAATAGGCTTTGTGCTCGAGCTCAATCGGTAGATGACATGCCTTTCCGTACACTAGCTTGTATGGAGTACACCCGATGGGTGTTTTGTAAGCTGTGCGGAAGGCCCAAAGTGCGTCATCTAGTTTATCCGACCAAGAGGCACGGTTTTCGCCTATGGTCCTTTCAAGAATTCTTTTCAAGCCACGATTGGATACCTCAACTTGCCCACTTGTTTGTGGGTGATACGCGGTGGAGAGACGATGAGTGACTCCGTATTTAAGCATGACCTTTGCGAATTGGTCATTGCAAAAATGGGTTCCGCGATTACTTATGATTGCACGAGGGGCACCGAATCTGGCGAAGAGAGATTTGAGAAATTTGCAAACAACTCGGGCATCATTGGTGGGGAGCGCTTTCGCTTCAACCCATTTTGACAAGTAATCGACGGCCACGAGTATATATTTGTTCCCTCTTGAAGACGGGAACGGCCCCATGAAGTCAATACCCCAAACGTCAAAGATTTCACAAACTTAGATGGAATTTTGAGGCCTCTCATCACGTTGTGAAATTTTTCCTTGATGCTGGCATGAGTCGTAGTTTTTAACCAACTCGTGAGCATCTTTGTAAATCGTGGGCCAGAAGAAACCGGCATCAAAGACCTTTTTGGCGGTGAGATTTGCATCATGATGTCCCCCCGTGGGTCCATTATGGCAAGCTTCGAGGATGTCGAGAGCTTCCTTGCCGTGCACACACCGCCGGATCACTTGATCTGTAAATATCTTAAACAAGAAGGGGTAAGTCCCAAAAGTAGTGTTTGACGTCTTTGAAAAACTTTCTTTTTTGCTAGGACGACATTCCTTTGATCACAAAATTCCCCGCATGGTAGTTTGCAAAATCGGCAAACCACGGGGCATTATCATCACCACGAAAGGTAACCATCCTAAGTGTCTCGAGAGGAAATGTTTCCGTAATTTCCTTTTTCTCGAGCTCACTTTGATGGGGATTTTCAAGTCTAGAAAGGTGGTCGGCGGCGAGATTTTTTGCTCCTTTTTTATCACGGATAACGACATCACTTGGCTTAGCATCCTGATTAGCAAGCAAGTACTTGAGAGCCGAATGGTCCGTATACACTATGCTTT
>BQNB010048914.1:0-21916 GCA_026074375.1 Tanacetum coccineum
TAATATAAAAGATTTTGTATAACAAAAAAATATAAGCAATTAAAATATTTTTTCCCTTCTCAAAAGTAAGGTCTATGTTTAAAATATATGTTAAGTTGAACTATCTATTAGAGTGTTGGTTTTGTATAGGATTTAGCTTTTTGGTGTGATACTCAAAATCAAGAAAAATATATGATTGTCAATAACTTTTAATTATTACCAACTTACATTTTAGTGATATAACTCTTACATTTGCTTTTTGACACTAGTTTTTTTTACTATGTTTTTTCCCGATGATAAACAATGAATAACCAGTTATATTTAAAAACAAGAGAAAAATGCAAATATGCTCCCTGTTGTTTGCTAAAATTGCAGACTTACTCCTCAACTTCACAAAAGTGCAGGCGGCCTCCCCAGATTGAAACTTTCATTGCACTCGTGCTCCCTGACAGGGACCATTGCTGCACAAAAGTAAAACAAAAGTGTTGCATAAATGGTCCCTGTCATGGAGCACGAGTGCAATGAAAGTTTCAGGGGAGGCCGCCTGCACTTTCGTGAAGTTGGGGAGTAAGTCTGCAATTTTTGCAAACCACAAAGAGCATATGTGCATTTCCCTCTAAAAACAATGAATAATCACGGTTACACCTGCAATCTCGACGCCAACCTAGTTTTTCTCTCTAAGACAGCTATATGATCAAATGACTATAATAAGGCGATCACGGTCATCACAAAAAACATACCCCACTTAAACATAAAAACTAGCGGCGACAATTGTCGACACGACGCGATAAACGACACGAACCCGACACAACGCTAAACAGGTTTTGGTCTAGGATAAACAGGTTTGGGTAAAAAACATGTCAACCCGTCTAACCCGTTTAATAAACGGGTCGTGTTTGGTCTGAGTAATTATCAAACAGGTCAACCTGTGAATCCGTTTAAGTATATATAAGCCTCTAACAATAGTATATATATAACTTGGATTTATATGTCGGATTTGATTTAAATGTATTTTGTGATGTATTTAATATGAGTAAATTATGACTATAACTTGAATGTCAATGAAATTGTCGTATAATCATTTGTATATTATATTTATCACAATGTAAATTAGTCGTTTGTAATCTATTTGTAATTGTTAGATTATATCACCTTTTAAGATTTCTTATATTTTTTATGCACTTATTATTATTCTGACATACCAAAATCTATTTCAAACGCTTGACTATTTACTTAAACAGGTTACACATGTAGTCTTGCAACGGTAGTTACATAATGCTATGATGTGTGGTGTTTTAAGGTTAGGTTCTTGACACATTATGTCAAACTGGTCTGTTTTGTTTGGGTTAAAAGGTTTATAATAAACCCATCAATCGAACATATGCCATCCCTGAGAAAACGACTCGATTAAACGCTCTTATAAACAAATACCCTCACAAAACAATTTATAAATCACATACTCACACAACAAAATAAATGGCCAGAACTCGTTAGTCGTATATACAATCGAGTTAACTAACAGATTGATCAACTAGTGATGTTGACGAAGCCATAATATTATCGTTACGGGATGAGTCTAATATGTATATGATTTTGATTTGAAATCTGAACCAATGAATACGACAAGGGCTTTGTGTTTTGATTTTTGATTTTTTGAAAAACCAAATATTTAGGGGCGGCTCTTATTGCCTTTTTTTTTCTGTTGCATGTGAATACCGACGAAAAAACGGCCCTGTCACAAATTTTTATTTATTTTTTAAAAAGTAATATAATATTAGCTGCTAATTATCTATCGAAATGTTGGGTTTTTTCTTTGACTTTTGAATAACTGAAAATATAACGCTAAGACTTGCATTTAATACTTTGTTATATTTTTTATATCTGTATTTGTTTTGTACTTTATTTGATAATTTTGGATTGCTACTGTAAATCTTGTTGGAATAATGTTTTTGGCAAACATAATTTTTATGTTTGATGAGTAACTTATTAGTTATTATCTTTTATTGATTGAAATCGAAATAAAATGTCAAAATAGGTTAAGAGTTATGATGGCTCATAACTAGATAGCCTATTTAGCGGTAAACCGAAAGTTATAAAAAACGAAACTGAGACAGGTGCCATTCTCACATCGCAAACGTTTAGTTGACCAGTCAAAAGAGGGTTATTTGGATATTGGCTTAGGTTCGATCCCAACTCGTGACTAACTCGGCCAACTGAGTTAATAATACTTTTTGTTGACCCAGTTTTCTAATCCTAAACATTTTTTGAGATAATAAAACTTGAAATGTGAGCGACCAAATATATTGCCACTTTCATGACTCTATATTACTAGAAATACGCATAGCAATATAAAACAGTCCGTAGAATTTATTTCGTTGTTCATTTATTATGCTCGTATTTATTGCTGCTTAGTTAATTCATGTTTTACTATAACAAAATGATTGCAATCGTTTTACAAGTCATGAACACGTGTTTTGTTTAGAATTAAATGGAGAATATCTAGTGCTCGTATTTATTAAGGTCTATATCATATACGTAAATGTTCATTATAGGAATGTTCATCAAGTCTATCAACACCATCTGTTCTATTCTATGCGTTCGAGTTTCGTTTCAAAATAGAGAAGATGAGAAAGTTTTCACAATACGTGACCTTTAAGGTAGGGGTAATCGAATGAGGAGATCTCTCATCGCTAAAGTAGGAGCAGAATACGTTGGCATCAATTTATCGATAGTTTTTCGAGGTCACTAATTAATTATGTACAATAACTTTTTACAAAAGACAGTGTTTTAGTGTGTGTCTTTTTTGTTTCCATTTGTTTTTTCTTACAAAAAAGTATATAAAGTTGGTTTAATCCATAATTCAATCATATGAGAAATGACATAAAGGCTAGTATATATTGCTAGGTCCTATAATTAATCAAGCCATCTAACTTGCATTAGCAAATTTATCCTGTCCCAACAGTGTCACTTAGGAAATACGTAACAATAACGAAGAATAACAACTTTCGTGATCCAAAAACGAGTCTCGTTTCTATACGTGATTACAATTTTATGTGATTGGACTAAACGGACACCGAAAGGACTATGTCCATGGGAACCACCCCCTTCACAAGCTACATCTCGCCCCTATGTCTGGTATAAACTATCCAATAATACTCTCGAAACTGGAGGATAAAAAACCTACCGGTGGAACTGTCTCGTGCCACAAGTCATTACAAGGACAGAGTCGACAAGGTTGCACCTTTGATTGAACTCGAAATGGGAAATTGCATTTTGCCAAAAGATCTAGGGTTTAGTCTGGGAACGAGAATGATTTCTTCATGGTATATTAAAAAATAAAAAGAATAAAAGTTTAAAAACTAAACATAATATGCGCACGGTGAAATTAAGAGTGTTTGGATGAACAAATAATTATCTCAAGTAATAATCATATTTCATTTATAAAATTGTCACACGTGAGTAATGCTACAACAAAGTTATGCTATACACATTTTGTTTATGTAAATAGTTGTCATTGGTTAAATTTATTTAACTTTGAACATTAAAAGAATGCCCTGTAAGCTTACTTATTTGGTACATGGGCTTATTGATCATATTAGAAGCTAATAAGCTAAATTTTATAAGCTTGCGATGTATTAATTACGACCTTACTAGCTTCATTGATAATAAAGTCTAATAAGCTACGAGTCAATAAATTTTGTGATTGGTTAGTTATAAAGTTCAATAAGCTTACAAAGTTACAAGCATAGCAATTAAGTTTAAAAAATACACTCTAAAAAGATTTTAATAAAATAATAATATTAATGGTATTATAAAACTTGATGTTGTCACTGATACCCCTTTTCGGGGACCTATACGGTATTACTAATAAAAGGGTCAATACGTTTAACAGTTGGGGTATTCCAAGTTCAGCCTGACTGCTTCTTGGGCGTAGATTTTAAACCAGACCCTCGAGTACCGCTAATTCTCGGGGGATATGTGTCTTAAGACAGTCGTGCATTGTATAGATATGTAAAAAGGTGAATTAACCCTTCGTGTAGACATGAGGCCATTACTTTAAATCGTGATCAAAACTGCGAGATATCGGTTAATGTAGATATGGATAGGACGGCGATCGAATCGAACGTTCATTGCATTAGCTTGTGTGGAGGAGGATCTCAGAAGTGTCGAGGATTTTTCTGAAATGTGATGCCTAGTGAGCAATCTCACTCCTGGATGTGACCCTGATAGTATCAAATTTTTCTCCGGACTCTCAGACTCCTTTCGGGGTTGAGTGTCGTTTCTACGCGCACGTGTAGAAGAAGCTGGATGCTGTTGCATTCTGATTCTAGCCGACGCTCCCGGCTTCACCGGAGTTGTATGTATTCCTATTATGACCTAGATGGGACATTCGTATGTCGCTGTAGCACTCCGTATATAATCTTTCACCTCTCCGAAACAAGGGCAAATTATGCCCTGGATTAACATCAGAAAGGATCTTAACTGGTGAAGCCAAATCTGCCAAATCTTTGAATTGGTGAACTCACAGCCTCGAATGGTCTGAACTTAGGACTTTCCTCCTCACTCCTCTCGAATATCATTTTTTGGAAGACAACAACGTGGCCGGGCATTATTGCCAAAAGATTTGAGTGTCGATGGAAAAAGACCAGTCTCAGTGAAATAGGTTCTAAAGTCCCTGAAAGTCGAGCTAATGTTGGGTTGGGAAATTCTCAAGACGTGTAAAGGGGAGTATTACCAATGAGTTTGTTGTATGCGTTACTATATGTTTATGGAAGAGGTCTAGGAACCCTAAGCTTCCTACATTAGTGAAAGGGTTAATCCAAAGATTCCTGATGGCTTAAGAATGAGGTTTGAAAAACTTCTTGTACGAGCGGATTGATCTTACCCAAATCTCTGATAGTCTTGGGTACTGAAGCCAGTGCTTCTGTGTACCAAAAGAAAGGAGGGATGGCTGTAGTGACCAATGATGAAAATGAGTTAGTACCAACTAGACTTGTAACGGGATGGAGAGTTTGTATTGATTATCGTAAGTTGAACGAAGCCACCCAGAAAGACCACTTCCCTTTGCCGTTTATGGATCAAATGCTTGAGAGACTCGCATGAAATGAATACTATTGTTTCTCGATGGGTTTCTGGGTTAATACTTTTTTAAATACCAATCGATCCGGAAAGATTAGGAAAAAGACCACATTACACCATGCCCATTACGGAATCATTTGCTTGAACGCCGCCATGCACTTTTGGCTTAGGCAATTGCACAAGGCTACGTTCCAGAGGGTGTATGATGGCTAGTCTTGGCAATGATTATGATAAAAAATGATAATGTGCTAATCAAGACAATGGATCGTTTTTATGGAATGACTTGTTTCAGGTTTTCGGAATTCTTTCTCAAACGTGCCTTTCCAATTTTAAGAAAAGATCTGCATTCTGTATTATCTTTTTACATCACTGTCGGTCCCCACCCCCCCATATGTCCAGACAACACTCTCTTAGTGCGTAGTACGTACACAGAATGCTGGACAGTCCAAGTGTAAATTGTGGATAAAAGACGAAGACCATTATCCACCGCCTAGCATCTGGTGAAACGAAAGGCCTAGTACTTGGAACCAAAAATTTCAAAGAAAGGGAATAGAAGTAGAAAAGCCAAAGGTAGATGTGATGTGCCAGAACTCGGCTAACTTACCAACTTACTGTCAAGTGGGATATTAGGAGTTTTCTTGGACATGCAGGTTTTTACCGTTTAGTTCATCATGGGACTTGTGTGCTATAAATTTCTCGACCCATGAAACATTCCGTGAGAAAAGCACTCTGTGCATTTTTTCCGCATGGAATTACGAGTGTAAAGTATAGTGATACGATAGGGAGCCGAGAAACTACGCATGGCCCATATCTTTCTCACGATTAGCAAATAATCATCTGTCCCGATTAGAAAATCCGTATGAAAATGTTTTTGATCCAAAGGAAATTAACAAAAATTTTCCTCTCGAGACACTTAATATGGTGACTTCTCGTGGTGACCCAAGTACCCCGTGGTTTTCCGATTATGCAAATTACCACGCGGGAAATTTCATTGTCAAAGGAATGTCAACTCAACAGAAAAACAAATTTTTTAAAGATGTCAAACACTATTTTTGGGACAACCCTTTTCTATTCAAAACCTGTGCGGATCAAGTGATCCGGCAATGTGTTTCAGGCCAAGAAGCTGTCGACATCCTCACAGCTTGCCATAGTGGACCCACCGGGGGACATTACGGTGCCAACTACACCGCCAAAAAGGTTTTTGACTCCGGATTTTATTGGCCTACAATCTACAAAGATGCCCATGAGTTAGTCAAAAATTGTGACTCATGCCAGCGTCAGGGGAAAATTTCACAACGTGATGAGATGCGACAAAATTTCATCCAAGTGTGTGAAATCTTTGATGTCTGGGGCATAGACTTTATGGGACCATTTCCGTCATCTAGAGGAAATAAGTACATACTCGTAGCAGTTGATTATTTATCCAAATGGGTTGAAGCCAAGGCGCTCCCCACAAATGATGCTAGAGTTGTAGTTAAGTTTTTGAAATCTCTTTTTGCCCGATTCGGTACACCGAGAGCTATTATAAGCGATCGTGGGACCCATTTCTGTAATGACAAATTTGTTAAAGTAATGTCTAAGTATGGGGTCACTCATCGTCTTTCTACTGCCTACCACCCTCAACCGAGTGGTCAAGTCGAGGTGTCGAATCGTGGGTTAAAACGTATTTTAGAAAGAACAGTTGGAGAAAACCGTGCCTCATGGTCCGATAGGCTTGATGACGCTCTATGGGCATTCCGTACCGCTTATAAGACACCAATTGGTTGCACACCTTACAAGCTCGTGTATGGAAAGCCGTGTCATCTACCTATCGAATTAGAGCATAGAGCGTATTGGGCATTAAAACATGCTAATTTCGATCTTAAAACCGCGGGCGATCACCGTAAGCTGCAACTTAATGAACTTAATGAGCTTCGTGATCAAGCATACGAGAATTCTTTGATTTATAAGGAGAGGACAAAGAAGCTTCACGACTCAAAGATCAAAAACCGCATTTTCAATGTTGGTGATCAAGTCTTGCTTTTCAACTCTCGTCTAAAGATATTCTCGGGAAAGCTTAAAACCCGATGGTCCGGCCCTTTCACCATAACCGAAGTTTTTCCATATGGCACTGCAAAATTATCTCACTCTGACGGATCAAACTTCAAAGTGAACTGCCACCGACTTAAGCACTACTTCGGAGGGGACACACCAACCATGGTTGTCCCGTGTGATCTTTTGCTTAACTTTACCAATGAGAATGACATTTTTCTCCCTGCCATTATGTACTTGACCACTTGAATTGTCCATCTTACCCTTCAATTGACGAAAGCCCTTTGTTTTTTTACTAGAGGTGAATGGAGAAGATAAATGAACAGTGATATGGTTCTTGGCGCCCTTTTTTTGTTTAAACTGAATTGGTAAAAAAACAGGTATAACTTTGGGGTATTGGCAAGAATGGTCCTTGTTGTTTTTGAAACATAAGCCAAGTAAAACCCAAGTATAATTCATCTTTCATTTTTGGCAATTCCAGTCCCTGACTTATCATTTAAGGGTTAAGATAGGATTAGGCCCATTTAGGTTTAGGGATTAATTATGTAACTTTGGAAATATGAGTGACTAGAATGGTAACTTTGGGGTTTTTGTCTTCTAGTGTTGACTTTGACTGTTTGACCAAAGTTGACTGAGGGTTGACCACTTGTTTGACTTTTTGACTTTGGCTTGATTTCCTGGCTTCTTTTGTGCTCTTCCGTTTCCCGTGTCTGTGTTTGCCTGTTTTTGATGGTTTTCTTGTGATTTTTGTCTTATCCGTACCTGCACACACAAAACACAAAAACAAGTATATCTTTGCCATTTTCACTGTATTTTTGGTCATTTAGGGTCATTTTTTGTGTTAACGGATATGTGTATTTTACACCTATCAAAATTCCCCAAACTAAACGATTGCGTGTCCTCACGCAATATTACATGCCTTATAACCAAATACCCTGAAACCTCCCCAAACTCGTCCTCCGCCGGAACCACCAAACGTTTGCTTTAATATTGAGCCCGATACGGCTATGAAGAATGATGAAGATTTTAACCAAGGAGAAATTGTTTTATCCCTAAATGTTGAAGATGTCAATTCCTTCACATTTGTCATTTGGACTTTTCTTCCATTTTTCACCTACCCCGAGGATTCTCCTTTTATTCTCTCTCTCAGGAGTGAGGACCTCGTTTTTGACCCCGGCATCTCTACTTTTCATTTTTCTCTTAAGCCAGTTCCATTTGCTCTCCCTAAGGACGAATGAATTCAGGGATCGAGTCAAGCTATGTGACTCGGTTACCAAAAATAAAGCGCTTCGTGGGAGGCACCCCATGCTTATCCATTTTTCATTTTCTATTTTTCTAATGTGTTGTGAGGAGGCTTGTACTCTTCCGTTCTTTGTGTTTGTTGTTTGTACTTGTGATTGTTTGCAGGATTGATCCCAAATTTTCTGAAGACTCTCGTGTTCGGTGTTTTGTCCCGGTTCACTCGAGCTTCCTATCCTTTGTTTGCAATTAGTTTGGGGAAATCCGATATCCTTTCATCTTATCGATTCACGTTTATCTTTGCATAATTAATAAACGGCTTAGATTTGCGTAGAGACCCGCCTTAAACATTGAGGACAATGTTTCGTTTTAGTTTGGGGAGGGAATCTATCGATTTGATGTTACCTACTTATTGTTTTGTTCTCACGTACCCCGTTTTCCCGCAAAAATAGCAAAAATTTCAAAATTTTTAAATTTTTAAGTTTTATTTGTAGAAAAATATAAAAAATAAAGCTGTGAATTTCGTTTTAAGCTGGTTTGGGATAAGGTAAAAAAGTCGGGGACGAAGAATTTATCCATCTTTTTTTGGGGGCATCTCGGTCGAAAAGTATCTTGTTCATGATCCCTAATGTTATGGAAATAATGAAAGTCGAAATAATCATATTTTGCTCTATATAAAGTAAAACAAAAAAACAAAAAAAAAGAAAAGGTTTTATAAAAATGGGAAAATGGGATGTTTTATATCTTTTGACTTCTTAACTCTCTCCACAAAAGTCCTTTGCTAATTTTTCAAAGCTTTATTTGGGGATTTTTTGAGTATTTGGTTTAAATCATATAATATTGCGTGAGGACACGCAATCGCTTAGTTTGGAGAATTTTTATATGTGTGAAAACACATACTTTTCTATATCAAAAATGACCCATAAAAGACAAAATTATGCTTAAAATGCTTGTATATTGTTTGTTTTATCTTTGTGATTGTGGTAGGTAGATAGTAGCAAAAATTACAAGAAAATGTCCAAAGCCAGACAAACACGGACATGAGACAGAAAAGAGTGTACAAAAGCCGGAAGAACGCTATCAAGGTCATCAAAAGTCAACTCTTGGTCAACTTTGGTCAACAAGTCAAACCTGGTCAACTCACTAAGTGACAAAACCCAAAAATTCCCAAAACAGTCCTTCAAGTCAAACCAAATTGCAAAAATGGTCCCCTAATCCCTAACGGTGTTAACTCTTTAATATATAAAGAGTTAACACCCGTTTATATAAACCCAAACAAACAATAACCGGCCCATAAACCAAGCCCAAGTCAACCTTCCCAACACCCCAGTCAAACTTCTCAAACCACACGGTTAAAAATGGCGCCAAGGGGAATTACTGTTCATCGTCGTTCCCATCGAGTTACCCTACTTAAATCATGAGGTTAATTCTAATTAAGGACGTGGCTATGTAATTCAAGTGATAAGTGACAAGCTGGCACAAAGAAACGTCATTGAGGAGCTCTTATTGGTGGAAACCCACATGGCTTGACACGTGGACTGACAAGAAGCACACCAATCATTGGGATTTTGTGCTAAATCACTCACAAAAGAAGCACAATGAGTCTGACATACGGAATGCCACGTTGGCAATCCGTGTGCTCACTCATTTAATCCAACGACTCAAAACAAGGATCCAATGATGAGAGAAGATTCAAGGGCCAAGATCAAGAGATAGAGGAGCGGGCTAGACTCCTAGAAGCTTCATCTTCAGGCTATAAATAGCGCCTCACATTCACACACACACTATCTAGTTTTTAGCTTTTAAAAATTTAGCTTAATTGTATTTTTAGCTTTTAAAACTTTAGCTTAAGTAATGTAACTTTTTCAGCTTATTGTAACTTCCATTTCCAAAAAGTTGTAACCAGTTTTCTATTAGTGAAATCAAGTTTTCCTTTATATAATCTGTCATAAGCTCTTATTAAGCTCAAATGTTTGATTACTGTTACAAAAGCTCTAATAAGCTCCACACAAGCTCTTTGAGTCTCTAAGCTCAAATTGAGCTCAAGTTAATCATCTAATATACTTAAACCTTTAAAATTAGTTTATTACCTTTGCTATTATGGATTTGAGCTCTTGGATGATAAGCTTACAATGGAAGAGCTTATGGGACCTTTACTAGCTTATCATTGATAAGCTAGAGCTTGTAGACAGCTCTTTGAGCATTAATTAGCCTTTGTTTAGCTAAGGCATCAGTAGTTCCTTATTCCCTCATGTTTAATTTTTCTAGCATAAATAGATGCTTATTTTCCTGCTTACCTTCTTGCTTATATTGTGCTTAATTTATCTCATTGTGCTTATTGATCATGTTTTATATAATCTGTTTTTAGCTTAATTATTAGATCTTACTTTTCTTATTTGTCTTTAAAATCATAAAAACCCAAAAATAACTAGCATAGAAACTAAGGTTCTTATATTTCCTGGCTTAATTGCTTATTGAAAATAGGTTAATTAGGTCTATTATAAGCTCTTGTTATCTGGTCTTTGGCGAATGTTTTCATTAGATTTTTATACTTGCAAGCTTAATGGGATTTCATGAATTCTAAAGGGGTGTTTGGCACATCAGTACTAACCAAGAGTTAGTATTGCTTGTGGCTCTTTAGGATCTTTAAACTGAATTTATTAATCATTTGTAGCTAAGTTTGAATTCTGAAGTAGTTTTTGCTGATAAATCAAGTTTTTCCTTAGGATTTTAGTTTATAATTTGAATCATATAGCAATAGTTTTTAAGTGTAGTTAGCATTTTTAGCTTATTTGCTTTCTAGTTGTCATTTTTGTTAAAATTGCACTTAATTTGTTGTTTTGAATCAATTAGAATCAAGTTCTTTTGTCTGCACTTAAAGGTTTTAAAGTTTGGTTTATTTACATGTTAATTGCATCAGCAGCTTAAATTACAAACATCCATTTTCAACATCAAATTTCAGCAAGTAAATCTAGTAGTTAAGGTATGAATTTTAGCATTCAAGTAGATTTAAGATAGTAGTTTTAGCTGTTTTAAGTTTGTCTCACATAAAGCCTTTTTGATCATCTAAATTTAAGCTCATAAATAGCTTATCTTCTTTTTCTAAAATCAGCTTACTTGTCCTAAAACATTGTTTTTCAAAATCATTTTCATAAGTATCTCTCTAGTATTTCAAAGACTTTTCAAAAAAATATTTTTCTTGTAGTCTTTGAGTCAAGTTTTAAGAAAATATAAGTTTCATTTCATAAAGTGCTTATTTCATTGCTTAATTTTAAGCTCAAAAAATTGTCATTAGGACTGTTTGGTTTTAAAGTTTGCTTAAGAGCTTATTGTGATTTTTCAGCTTATGGCTTATCTTTTGAGCTTATTTCTGTCAACATTGACTTATTAGGTTAGTCTTAGGATAGATATTGCCTTTTTAAATTTTAAGCCTACATTTAGCTTTTTAAGCTTTTAGAGTAACTTAAGTTTTTGTTAAAAAAGCCAAAAAAAAATAAGAGTTATCTGTTCTTAAAAGCTCATTTCAGCTTATATTCTTAGAGATCAAAAAATATTTTCACAAAAAGTTTTATTTAGTTTTTAGCTTATATACAACTTTGTTCTTGAGTTTCAAAATTAAAAAAAATATAAAATTGAACCGGGACTCGAACCCTCGACCTCTAGCATACACACCATTGTCTCTAACCGTTTGCTTCAATAGCTCAACCGTGAGCATTGTTTCCACTTTTAATACTTAAACACTTTTTCTCTAAAGCGCCTTATAAAATAAGCCGTAGCTTAGTATAGCCTTTTTTCCCACTATTGAATAAGATGGGCCTTCGCTTTTATTTTCTTAGATTCATGGCAATCAATAGGTAACTTTTTGTGATTTTCTGATTTTCCGCATTAAATTTTAATTTTTTATCATTTTTCTTAGATTAAAACTTTCTAAAATCAATAAAAAATAGAAAAATAATTTTTTAAAAATACAAAAAAAATAGTTTTTAGATCTAGAATAATTACTTTAAGGTTTACATGCATTAAAATCATTTTCGTCATTTTTAGATTTTTAATTTCATTTTTAAGTTTTTAATTTAGTTTTTATAAAATAGGATTTTATTATAAAAAATAGTTAAAAATAGTTTTATGAGTTTTTATCATTCCTTAAATTTTTCTAGAGTTTAAAATCATTTTTTAGAATTTTTAGGAATAAATCGTTATTTTCTAGGATTTTTTTTTAATCATTAAATTAGCTTTTATCATAAATAAAAAAATAAAAAATAAAAATAAAAATTATTTTCTTTATCTTAAAATTTTACTTTGTCTTAATTTAGGTTTAGATATTAAATTTGCATTCATAGGCTTAAAATTTAGTATAGTTGCTTATTTGTCGTATTTTCTTCGTACCCGTTATTGTTTTCGTCTTAATTTGTTTTTCCTTTGCTTATTTTAATATTGTAGAAATAAAAATCAAATCAATCTTTGTTACCATTTCAAATCATTGTCCCAACAAAACTGGTCTCATTTCATAAATCGTTGGGACTAACGACCCAGGAATCATACCCTGTAATATACTGTATTAATAATATATATATTTGTAAAAATTATCCTTACTTTGTTCTCAAGGTAGTTTGGTAATTTTCTATACTTATATATTATTTTACTGCAATCAGATGTTCTGGCAAAATTACAAGAGAATGCGTAAGACTCTTAATATGTTAACTTGTTATTCACATTGTGTGACATAGCAAGCATGATTTGACAAGTGTCCTAATGAGATTTATGGATGATCTCTTTTGGCTCTAGACTCAATAATGCACTTTGTTTTTAGTGATCGGAGACTGGAGCAGACTGCCACCTTTTCAATATCAACTAACTCGTAGTGAGAAAGTTGATAGAAATGCGTGTAATCTCCCTAAGAAATGAAACAAGAGTCTGTGAGAGACCAATTAGTGCTAGGGAGGGTTTGTGCATAGTGTCTCTAGTCCATACTATCATTTAATTTCAAGACAACAACTAGTATTTCCGACATATTATGTAAGACCCGATTTCCTGCCTAAAGTGTATAGGCTTCTTTCTGTTCACCCTTTATCCTAACATTTCTTTTTCATTCTTTAACCCCTTCAATGCTTACCGAGACTTCATAACTAACACCCTGTTGGGTTTGGTCTGGTGTTTCCTTTTGTATCATACCTAAGGACATCTACACTAGCTAGTGGATATCCCTGGGTAGATCCCTCCGGTTCTTGCTGGATCATGGGATTTGAATACCTATGCCTAACCACCTTATAACTTCATAAATTTAAGTACATGGTTGGTCTTTTGGGTATTCCATCACGATCAAAACCAAAATCATTGAAAAAATGCAGTCGAAGTGTTTGATATAAATATCAAAAGATTTACACTTTGAGAGTTTTTATCATCACTAAAAGCTCCCCCTTAACATGTGCATCGTAATCGTAGTACATGCTAAGTGTTAGAGTGCATTGAGTCCATTTTATACGATCACATGTCAATACAATTAAGATTCAGTTTAATCACATTTTCTCCCCTTATCCAAAATGTTAATCCCTTGATATTTTGGATATCAATTGATTAAACGTTCGGGGACAAAATGTTACATAATCACTATTAGGAACATTTTAATGCTCCCCCTCAAGTTTTGAGGGTATATAAGACTGTGTTGAGTATAATAATTTGAAAAAATTTGAATTTACTAAGAAATTCTTGAAAATTTTATACTCGAGCACACCTTATTTTCACCATAAGTCTACACTACATATATACAAATTCACAAGTTTATGATATACGAAATGACCTTTGAGATATGAACACAATATGACAAAGTCATATTGTTCTTTGCAGCAGTCTGAGGTCAGTTCCGTAGAGTCTACCGCCAATAAATTTCTCTAAACTCCTCATCATCCTCCTTTCCTTTAGCAGCTTGTTGATGTCCTTGATCATGAAATGAGCTCTTTTCTTTTCCAATTAATCTGGTTAACGTGCCATCACTGAACTTGTATAGCTCGTCGGAGCGCATCAACCTATTCCTCTTGAAGTCGTCAACATAAATGAATCCTTGAGGGTCTTTGTATGGAGTGTACGTGTGCCTTTTTCTGAGATCTGGTCTTGTAGTATCAAGCTTGGGGACGTGGATCTGTTTTTGATAACTTTCAACTCTAAGTTGAAGATCTTTGACTCATTTTTGAATAACCAGACTTCTGGTGAACATTCTTAGTGCTATTGCGAAGTCAGCAACATCATCCCCTAAAAGATTTGTGAGCCGATTCTAAACCACAAGAAGTAACATATCCACGACATCATTGATCCGAAGTCGTGGAAAGTCACCTTCCTTGAAGCTGTATAATACGTTATTAGCTTTTCTTACTACAATCTCTTCCAAGTACCCATATCCATGTTTCCTTATTACCTTGACATGAGTGACTGCCAGAATATGTTTTGTAGAATATACATATCCTCTTGATTGCATGCCTCTTGCATATGCATAGAAGGACTTATGTTGTTCTCTCCAATGTGAGATACCCCATATCGTGTATTTATCATAAGCAACTTTAACAGGACTCCATATGTTTGGAACCATGTCTTCAATGCTTGGTAGATCATACTGAGCGGCCTTTGTCTTGGTAGTAGATGTCGTGTATGTCATAGTCAAAACTCCTCCTTGTAGATACTTGAGATCATTGTTGTTGAAGATTCGACTGGTACTCTTTGACATTTTCCACGGATCAAAGGAAGGGGTTTGGAAAGATCAAATGGATAGTCGCCGCCCTTTAGGATTTCCCAATCAAGCTTTTCTAAAAGAGCCTTGTAACATTCTTTAAAGTCATTATCTAATTCAGCATAATTAGAGCGGGTGCCTTTGAGTAGTCTAAATGCTGGTCCTAACAGGATTGCTTGAGTTAAATTCTCATTCAGGCCATTCAAGAATTTATGTAAAGACTCTATAGATGCGCATCAATTCATCAAAGTCCTTTAATGATTTATTAGTAGAAGTGGAAGCTGCGAGAGTCATCAACTAATTTTGAGTTGGTGTAACACCCCCAAATTGGGTCGCAGCGGAATAAGGATATCCGGGGCGTGTTACTTCTTAGATCAATAACACAAGATATATATAGAACGACCAAAAAGTCGTTTTAAAACTGATACATTGGATTTAACAAATATTTGATACAAATAGCCCGAAGCTTTAACTTGTTCCTTATTATTATTACAAAGATACTGGTTCACAACACATGAGTTTCCCAAAACATAATACAACCATATCTTTAGCATGACATCCCAAAACAAAATCAACAATGTATCCTTGGCACCTTATGCTTACTGATCTCCTGAAAAACATTGCTTTAAAACGTCAACAATAATGTTGGTGAATTCATAGGTTTGATAAATCATAATATGCAGGACCGCAAGACTTTCCCCGTGATAATGCAACACATGCAGACATCACAAAACCCGATTACATTTACCTAAGCTCATGACACTGAAGCTCAACAATCTTTCTCGCAATATTATATATATTGCAATTTCTGCCCGATTAGATGTTTAACCCGAAACATCCCCAAATCCGACATGCTATACGTTCGTTCCCGGTGATAGCTAGTCACCCGAACGGGATGGTCAATCCCAAATAGATCTATTCATAACATTCGCGCTCACATAATGTAATTCACAACTACATCTATGCAATTGACAGTTCATGATAATGGGCTCAACTTGGGTTATCGCTACTTAGGCAAACACATAATCAATATAAAATATACACTTGCGTCCAATTTATAAAACAAAGCATGTTTCCACCCCAAAGTTATAAATCATTGAAATCGTAAAAATATGGGGCTATGAACTCACCTTGAGTTCTGATAATCCAAATATCACAGATAACGCGTCACGCAAATCGTCAGATGCAACCTATTTAATTTAAGGTCGTATAAGTACCATGTACTTCGATTAACTAACATCATATACAGGTCTATGTTAGTTACATCATACTATCGTTCGGGCTATCATAATTAAGAGGTCATGTAGTGAACGTATGAGGAGCTAGGACACTTTAAATCGTAAATCCAGCAACTCGTCGATACGCCACCCCGAAGAGGCCTCATTATGAAACTCCCTAGTAATATAGTACTTTGATAACCACATATAATTCTATATAGCTCAATCACCATCTAATTGTTTTGGTAAAATTGTGTTTAATAAGTAAAAACATTTATAATTACCGTTTTAGTAAATATAGCATAACTTTTGCGTTTTAAGCCCGATTTTGACGTTTCTTATGCCCACGCTTTCGTATTAGATACGACGTTATCATAAATGTTACACTAGCATATTGGTTGACCTCTGATGAACAGTACTTTTTACTGTTCACACCAGTTATAAAGTTATTTTTATAGTTTTAATTATCGTAAAACCCGTAAACGTCATATTTTATTCGTTATAGCTCCGTTTTTAGTGATTCTTTCGAGCACGTTCTCGTAATTGAAAGTTATACTTATTTATGAGGTTTACAAAAATAATTATTTCTGTCATGAACAATAACTTTTAATAATAAATAGTTTTATATAAAAGTATAAATTTATCGTAACTCGCGAATTCAAAACTCGTTCCGTTATAATTGAAAATTACGATCTTATCATTTTGGAATCCTATAATATGTAATAGTTTGTATAAAAAACCAAACTTTGCAGTTTGAATAAATTTTATAAAAATGTTTATAAAAATTCTTTATGACTTCGTATATTTACGTATAACTTTTTTTACCATATCTTTTCGTTATTAATCCTTATTCGAGTTTTCTTAACTTTTTGGAATTGTCATGAAAGGTTGTATATCTACTATAAAATGAAAATGACAGTTTGAGTAGTTCGAGTTTAAACAAAAAGTTTGGATGTCTAAATTAATCCGTATGTAAACATAGTCTTATACTTTTTACAACCCTGTCAATTAACAAGTTTTTCCCCCTACCTCTTAATTATACTATATTATACATATTAATTAATCCATATCCTTATATTGTCCAAAGTCCTAGTCATTAAGTCCATAACAATATTTATAAACCATAATTTATTAAAGAAACCTTAAGTTAACAAGTTTACATATGAACTTTTTACACCTTAACCAAGTGTGTAAAATAGTTTTACTTCCATTATAACTTCATATTACCATCCATAAAACATGTGTATAAGTTCATAAAACTATATTTACAAGAAAAATCCAAGTTTACAAGTTAAACATGTCCTAATGGTGATTTCACTACATAAACATCACATATACATATAATCATATAAATGAAAAGTTAAAGGCTTTAGATAACCTAACTGGGATGATTGTAATGATGACAGACAAATAAGTGCTAAACCCTTGTTTAGTCTTTAAACCCAAGCTTGCACAATATAAAACCCTAATTCTTCCAAATAAACCCTAATCTTCCTTTTTCTTTGATTAACTTCCTTAATCAACCAACCAAGCTTCCAAACCTTTTTGTATGACCTTAGATATCATTGTAGGATGTGTGTAAATGTTTTAATTGAATTTTGTATGGATAGTTTAAAGAAAGTGGGGTGAGCCGTGGGTTTCAAGACAAAAAGAGAGAAATGGTGGTGAGTTCTTTCTATTAACGAGGGAGAAATGTAGTGTTAGAGAAAACTAGACTAATGCATTTTTATTAAACTACAAGTATAAGTTCTAAGTGTCCTAGTGAAGTCAAAGACCATTGACTAGTCCAAGGGGGAGGGAAATAGTGGGGCGGCATCATGAGGTCAAAAAGATTGCAATAGTAAAGCTAGTTTTCTTACTAACTCATTAGGTACTTCACTAACTAATTAATGAACATGTTTTCTTGCCATGTAATAGTTGAGATTGTCCCATGGTTTTAAGGAATGTGTTTTCTTGAAATATCTAGCTAGTTGTAATAAAAATGGAAGTATAAAGTTACTTGCATAAAGTGGAAGTAAACTTTGTTAAATAAAAGTATATCATGTAAAGTGTAGTGTTTTAATTAAAAGTATACTTGCAAAGTGATTTGTCTTGGTTATTATCTATATAGGGGGCGTTCCATATAATATTTGTGATAAGCTTTATAAACTTTGGTCATGGTAAATAATATTTGGCATTTGTTGAAGCGTAGATTAATTAACGTGGTTCCGGGTATACCTAAACGTAATTATCGTGAAACGTATACACTTTACGTATCCGATAAAAATAAAATGAACAAAGATCATAATTATTCTCAAAATAATTATTTAATACTTTCTTGATGTAAACACTTAATTGTTTGATGCCCGTTTACATTGAACGGTAATTTTTAGCTTTCGCGATTTAGCTTAACGTTTACGATTTAAAGCAAACGCGTACAATACAAAAGGTACATTGTGGATTTATTGACGACGTCAATAACCCTAAAACACAGGGTGTTATAGACTTCCCCCGTTAAATGAGCCTTGTCCTCAAGGCTCACAATGCAGCACTTGACGACGGTGCGGTCTTGGTGAAGAGGTGTGGGTATTTCTTCTTGAATTGGTCTTCACGTTCCCACGTGAACTCAGGACCTCTCTTGGAGTTCCATCGAACCTTGACTAATGGGATCCGGCTTCGCTTCAACCGTTTAACTTCACGGCCCACTATTTCTACTGGTTCCTCAACAAAATGAAGCTTGTCATCAAGATGAAGTCCATCCAACGGAACGGCTAATGGTTCGTCGGCATGACACTTTTTTAGGTTGGACACATGGAATGTATTATGAACTCTGCTCAGTTCTTCAGGAGCACGAGCTTGTAATTAGAAAAGATCCATAGAGGATCATTGTTTTAGTAATTCTTTAACTCTGTTGTTTATATTCTGCGTAAACAATAGTTTCATTTGTTAGTGTCTCTCTTAGAGTTGCTTATGATTACATAAGTGCTCTACAACCTTAACAGGCGTAAAGATCTATCTAGGGCTGGACCTACATCTCTTAAATTAGTTCTGGACTAAGGATTTGAGCTTCTCCAACTTCGGTCCAACAAACAGGTGAACGACACTTTCGACCATAAAGTGCTTCGAATGGTGCGGCCTTGATGCTAGCGTGATAGCTATTGTTATATGAGAACTCGACTAATGGCAAATGGTTAACCCAACCCTTTCCAAAGTCGATCGCACAAGCACGCATCATATCCTCGAGAGTTTGAATGGTCCTCTCGCTTTGCCCGTCTGTTTGTGGATGGTACGCAGTACTCATATCCAAATTAGTACCCAAAGCGTTCTGAAGTGACCTCCAAAAATTGGATGCGAACCTCGGGTCGCGATCACAAATGATTGAAACAGGTATTCCATGCCTCGTAACAACCTCCTTTAGGTACATTCTTGCAAGTTTATCCATAGGATCAGTCTCTCTCATCGGTACGAAGATTGCAGACTTAGTGAGTCGGTCAACAATCACCCAAATGGTGTCGTAGCCTTGCGACGACTTAGGAAGCTTAGTAACAAAATCCATAGTGATGTTGTCCCACTTCCATTCAGGTATCTTGGGTTGTACCAACAATCCTGATGGTCTTTGATGTTCGGCCTTGACCTTAGCACAGGTCAAACACTTGCTAACATAGGTGGCGATGTCGGCTTTCATATTGGGCCACCAATATAGCTTCTTCATATCTTGGTACATTTTGTCGGAACCCGGATGAATGGAGTATTTTGACTTGTGGGACTCGTGCATAATCACAGTCCTCAAGTCGCCATAACATGGTAACCAACTCCTGCCATTGAAGCATAGAGTTCCATCCGCACGCGGTTCCAACTTCTCCGTTCTAACTTTCTCCGGATCCTTAGCATTTTCAAGTAACATGCCTCCAACATCTTCGTTCTTGATGTTCTCTGGTTTTCGTGCTTCAGTCTGAGCATTCAAGATTTGTTTGGGAAGATCCAAGCCAATAGTCATGACTAAGGCTCGAACTCTTAATGGTTGATCTCTCTCCTTCCTGCTTAGAGCATCAGCAACAACGTTTGCCTTTCCCGGGTGATAACGAATCTCACAATCGTAATCACTGAGCAACTCCAACCAACGACGTTGCCTCATGTTCAACTCTTTCTGATTAAGAATGTGTTGTAGACTCTTATGATCAGTGAACACCGTGCACTTGGTTCCATACAGGTAGTGCCTCCAAATCTTGAGAGCGAACACTACTGCTCCAAGTTCCAAATCATGAGTCGTATAGTTCTTCTCATGAATCTTCAGTTGGCGTGATGCATAAGCAATCACCTTTTCTCTTTGCATTAACACAGCGCCCAAACCCTTCTTTGAAGCATCGCAGTATGCGATAAAATCTTCGCTTCCTTCAGGTAAGGCCAGGATTGGTGCACTGCACAACTTCTGCTTTAACAGTTGAAAAGCTGCTTCTTGTTTATCACCCCACTCAAACTTGACCTTCTTCTGGGTGAGCTTGGTCATCGGTTTGGCGATCTTCGAAAACCCTTCAATGAATCTTCGATAATACCCAGCAAGACCTAAAAATTGACGAATCTCCGTTGGCGACTTAGGAGATGCCCAATCTTTAATGGATTCGATCTTGGCGGGATCCACGTGAATACCCTGGCTGTCAATCACGTGACCGAGGAACTGTACTTTAGGAATCCAAAATTCACACTTGGAAAATTTGGCATACAACTCCTCTTTCTTAAGCAACTCTAAGATTAGCTTAAGGTGCTCTTCGTGCTCTTGTTTGTTCTTCGAATATATTAGAATATCGTCAATAAAGACAATTACGAATTTATCCAAATATGGTTTGCACACCCGATTCATAAGGTCCATGAATACGGCAGGTGCGTTTGTCAAACCAAACGGCATAACTTGAAATTCATAATGGCCGTAACGGGTTCTGAAAGCGGTTTTTGGAATGTCTTCTTCTTGAACCCTTAGTTGGTGATAACCCGACCTTAGGTCGGTCTTCGAGTACCCTTGGAGCTGATCAAATAAATCATCAATTCTTGGGAGCGGATAACGGTTACCGTTAGTTTATTCAATTCCCGGTAATCAATGCACATCCGGAATGATCCGTCCTTCTTCTTGACAAACAAGACTGGAGCTCCCTGACAACAAGATCTGAGCTCCCACAAAGGTGAGGGAACTAGTCTTATAAAGCCTTTGTCAGATTAGATCTCTTAGTTTGCTCCGACAACACTTCATTTCTAAGGTGCCAATCGATCAGCGCCCGATCCTACGGGTGCAGCACCCGGAAACAAATCGTTTATGGGAATTCCATTGTCCGAGTCGGGGAAGACCCCCACCCAATCCTCGAAAGACTTTAGAATAGTCATGAACTATTGGTACAATCCTCAAGTCGTCTTCATTCTCCGACTTGTCCTTCAACCTCATTTGTAGTTGACATGTGCCAAAAAGACTAGACACCATTTTAGCATATATTCTTGTGTTTTGGAGTACGAGATAATGTGTAGACGAGCCTCGTGTCCCTGGTTGCTTTTGTTACCGTGAACAATTAATATTTCATTTCCCCAGGGGATACGAATGATCTTCTCCGCACACACAATGATTGCTTGGTACTTTGTCAACCAATCCATACTAATTATAGCATCGAAACTACCAAGTTCTACGGGCATT
>BQNB010048914.1:23686-42302 GCA_026074375.1 Tanacetum coccineum
TTCAATTCAAATCATTGTCCGAACATCTAACGTGGTTTTAATTTCACAAGTCGTTGGGGGATAACGACCCGGGAATCATACTTCCCGGTTTATATACTTATTATATTATATATATTTGTGAAGATTTTCCTTTTCACCTTTGTCCTCAAGGGTAAACTAGTAATTTTCCATCGTATTATATATTTTATTATTACGTATATATAGATTCTAGCGAATCAATGCTACTAATTTTGGAGTCCCATTAGCAAGTGTTCTGACTGTAGCAGTCTGCCAGAACTGTTTGACTAGGAAATCATAGATAGTGAGATTATGAGTTAAGGCATACCTTAAAGAAGTACCTTTAAGAAAATACACTATCTTAGTAAAGCCCACACTTTCATTGGGTTTCTTAAGAAAAGCGACCATGTTATGCTTGTCTAAATACTTTAAAGTGGTCATCTTGAGTTCTTGAAGAATAGAAGTTGTGAATAATCAAGTGTGAGTGCTGGGTTTGGTTCATTTAAGTAACTAAGTACTGGTAGAGAGGGGCAATTGAAGTTATATTGATGAGAAATAAGGTTTCGTATTGGACACACTAAAAAAATAGTTTCTTTATAGGAAAAAAAAATGTTTTAATGGATAAAATTCAATAATTGTCCAAACAGGAAACCTATATGAGAGGTCATTGCCGTAAAAATCTCTAACGGTAGTATTTAAACAGGGAAAATCAATTTTCCATCACCAGTATCAACGGTCATCTACCAGTATTAATATTGGTCTACCAGAATTAACTTTTTGGTCTACCAGTATTAAAAATGACATACCAGTATTAACCTTTGTTCTACCAGAATTAAGCAGTTACAACCTAGATATGAGAGAAATTACTGGTACAACTTCCATCCATTCTCAAATCCATGTTGTTCCTGAAAAAGTTAGCCCACAACAAGAAAAATACTACAAAACATGTTCATAAGACAGTATTAACTTGAACTAAATATCCTAACTACTAGAATCAATACCCTAGCAGTATTAATTCTAACTACAAGTACTAATTACAAGTACAAACTTTACAATGTAAACCTCCCCTCAAATGTAGCTACAGGTTTAACATCCCAATGCTAACCACCAGGAAGTTAAATCTTGTGACATCAAATCCTTTGGTGAGAAGGTCTGCAACATTATTGTCAGTATGAATCTTGACAACATCTATCAATCTTTTCTCATAGCAATCCCTTATGAAGTGATGTCGAATTTCAATGTGCTTGGTCCTTGAGTGATAGACAGGATTCTTGACTATACATATGGTACTTTCATTATCAATGTGGATTTTGGTGTTCATGAAATTAAAGCCATAATCCATCATCTGATTTTGTATCCATAGTACTTGCCCACAAAAGTTAGCAGCAGAAACATATTCTTCCTCAGTAGTAGAATTAGCCACAATAGTCTGCTTCTTGCATTGCCAAGATATCAATCTTCTACCAAGAAATTGACATCCACCTGTTGTTGATTTTCTGTCAAGACTGGCTCCTCCATAGTCACTATCTGAGAAAGCTTCTAGTTCAAAAGGTGAATCCCTAGGATACCATAACCCGAGTTTAGGTTGATGTTTGAGGTACCTAAAAATTCTTTTTACTGCATTTAAGTGTGAAGCTTTTGAAGTGACTTGAAACCTAGCACAGACACAGACAGCAAACATGATGTCTGGCCTTGATGCAGTCAAATACATTAGGGAACCAATCATATACCTGTAGACATGCACATCTACACCCACACCATCTTCATCTTGGATCAAGGGTTTGTTAGACTCAATAGGAGTAGTAGTTGTTCTGATAGAACAAAAATCAAACTTCTTAAGAATGTCAGCTATATACTTGTCCCGACTAATAAAGATTCCATCAGGTTGTTGCTGCACCTGTAGTCCCAAAAAGAATGTGAGTTCACCCATGGAGCTCATTTGGAATCATTTTTGAATACAGTCTTCAAACTCAGTATACATAGACTGCTTTGCACAGCCAAAAATGTTGCCATCCACATACACTTGGACTAACATAATGTCACTCTTGTTCTTCTTGATAAACAAAGTTTTGTCTATGGTACCTCTCCTGAAACCATTTTCTAGCAAGAAAGTAGAGAGTGTCTCATACCAAGCTCTAGGAGCTTGATGTAGACCATAAAGAGCTTTGATCACCTTATAGACTTTGTTTGGATGAGCAGGATCAACAAAGCCTGGAGGTTGTTGAACATATACCTCCTCTCCAATAGTGCCATAGAGAAATGCACTTTTAACATCCATTTGGTAGACAGTAAATCCCATGTATGATGCAAAGGCTAAAAATAACCTAATTGCCTCTATCCTGGCAACTGGTGCAAAAACCTCATCATAATCTATACCTTCCTCCTGTCTAAACCCTTGTGCTACAAGCCTTGCTTTGTTTTTCACAACAATACTTCTCTCATCTCTCTTATTCCTGAAGACCCACTTTGTGCCAATTACCTTTTTCCCATATGGCAAATCAACAAGTACCCAAACCTTCTGTAATTTGAACTGTAGCAATTCCTCTTGCATTGCTTCTACCCAGCTTTCATCTTGTAAGGCTTGTGATATGTTCTTGGGTTCTTCTTGGGAGAGAAAACATGCGAACAGACAGTTCTGATGGTCTTTATGATTTGTTCTGTTCTGATTATAGATGTAGCTTACCAAAGCTTGTTGTACTGAAGAAGCCTTTTGGATCTTTCCTCTTGTTTGAACTGCTGATTTAGGATCTCCTAGAATTTGACCTTTAGGGTGATCCTTATGAACTCTGAGTGTGGGAATAGGACTAACATCAATGGTGTTATCCATATTGTTGAAATCAGCCTCTGCACCCACATCATCATCATCATAAGCTCCACTGAATATGCCATCATTTGGAAATGCATTTGAAACATCTTCTAAGTCAGGCATATTTGGATCAGTGGGTAGATCAGCATTAGGGAGAGTAGATGCATCAATAGGTATTTGTCCTCCAAGATAGACAAAAGATGATTCACCAGCATTTGCACCTGTGGGAGTACTAGCAGCACTAACATATGGTGTGTTGGCAGTATTAACAGATGGCCTACCAGTATTAAGTTTGTTAATACTGGTAGCCTGAGCTGCCCTCTTTGTAGATGCACTTTTCCTCTTTTCTTCTTCAAAGGCTTGCCTTGTAGCATCATCCACAGCTTGAGCAGCCATTTCTTGAGCCACCATCCTCTCAAGATCATCTTTCAAGGCTTGTTCAGCTGCAATATCTTCTGAATCCAGTTCACCCTTGTCATTAGGAGCATTTTCAGAAGATTTTTCTTGTGCGTCTTGAATAACATCTTCTACTGGAATCCTTGGTCTATGAGGATGTAATGGAAGCAGTATGTACTCCTGAGTAGGTTCTTTATCTTTTCCTGATGAACCTGCAACATAAGATTCTTGTGTACCTGCATCCACAGTTATTTGATTTTCTACACTAACAGGGATATAGTTCATTGTGTTGGTTAGAAAATCAAGATCAAACATCCAATCAGGACCACTTCCTGCCACATTAGGTTGATATTCAAGAAAATCAATGTGCAAGTTCTCTTCTACTCTTTTGGTTCGTTTGTTGTATACTCTAAAAGCCTTACTAGTAGTAGAGTATCCAAGCAAATAGCCTTCATCTGATTTCCCATCAAATTTTCCCAAGGGATCTAAGGTGTTCAAAATGGTCAAGGGGCACCCAAAAGGTCTCATAAAACTAATACTAGGTGGTTTACCTATTAATAGTTCATAAGGTGTCTTATTTTGAGGTTTTGTCACTAATACCCTATTTAGTACATAGCAAGCAGTGTTTACTGCCTCTGCCCAAAATGGGATAGGTAAAAGTGAGTCTGCTAGCATAGTTCTAGCTGCCTCAATAAGGGTCCTATTTTTCCTTTCTGCAACACCATTTTGCTGTGGAGTTCTAGCCACACTAAACTCCCTTTTTATCCCTTTCTTAGCACAGAATTCATTCATAGCATGGTTCTTAAACTCTGTCCCATGATCACATCTAATGATTTTAACTTTGTGGTTCAATTGGTTTTCTAAGCCTATGATAAATTTATAAAGGATTTCAGCTGTTTCATCCTTAGTAGCTAAGAAAAATGCCCAACTAAATCTGCTAAAATCATTAGTCACAACCAAACAGTACTTCTTCTTATTAATACTTTCTATTGAGACAGGTCCAAACAAATCCATATGAAGTAATTCTAAGGGCTTTCTGATGGATCTTTCTAACTTGGCCTTACAAGAGACCTTATGTTGCTTACCCTTCTTGCAGGCAACACAAGTATGGTCATTCACAAAAACTTTGGAAGGTAGGCCTCTAACTAGGTGTCCCTTAACAAGTTTGTTTATATTTTTAAAATTTACATGACCTAATCTCCTGTGCCACAATTTAGACTCATCTGATGTTGCATTTGAATATAAACAAGTTATTCCTCCAGAAGGAACAATGTTCTTCAAATCCAAACTGTACACATCATTCTGTCTAGGAGCTCTAAGTACAACTTGACTTTCATCAAGAAGCTTAAAGCTATGAGATAGGACGAGGCATTCAGTGTTAGTAAAGAGGACACTATTTTTCTTGTCATACATTTGTAAGACAGAGAAAAGGTTAAACTTAAGTTCATCTACAAAATAGACATCATCAAAGTCTAAATAAGTAGTTTTGATTTTACCTTTACCTGTTATTTTACCTCCTTTGGGATCACTTCCAAAAGCCACAAAGCCTTCATTATAATCTTCATAGTCTGAAAGATAAGCTTTGTTGCTAGTCACATGGCTAGAGCAACCACTATCCACCACTGCATGATCCTGTAAACAGATCTTTGGATTGCCCTGCACAATAAGTAAGAGAAATCAGTATCTCTTAGGGACCCAAGTCACCACAGACTTGGATATCCCTTTGGAACATACTCAAAATTTTTGAGAAAGATCCTTTTTCTTTGGACACATAATCCATGTAATTTCCCTTAGGCCTCCAAACCCACCTTGACTTCTTAAGGTCATTTTCCATCTTACCCTTACTAGTATTAACTACTGCTCTTGTCCCAATAGTAGTCATATTTTTAATCCCAAAAGTTTTAACATCTTGTTTTAAGTTTTTGGGTCTAAAAGCTAGTTTTGTGAAGTAAGACCTCTTGATTGGTGAATATGAGGCTCTTGGTCTTACATTGTCCATTCTTGGGTAAAATGGTCTAACAACACTACTAGTTTATGCTATTTTTAGAGCAAATGGTCTAGCATTACTAATAGACCTAGCAGTACTAACAAGCCTAGCAGTATTAATAGTTTGTATTGCTCTTTTCTTATTTAGCCTAACAGGATTAACCAAACCTGTTCTGGTTAGAACACCAGATGGGACAAAAGTCCTTCTTGCTTGAGGATAGTTCAATTTATTTGAATTTTTTTGATGATTAACCCTTTTATCATTATCCCATACTGGTTTGACCACCCTTTGACTAGTATTGACCACATTTTTCAGCTTAGGTTTTGGGCTCTTTTTGTCATAAAAATCACAATCTTTGATCAAATGGTCAGTGCTCTTATAGACAAAGCAAGCTTTTATTTTCTTAAATTCAATTCCTGCTTTCTTAGAAGTTTGATGAATTTTATCAACTTGAGTTTTAGCTGTTTGAGTTTCATTAGTCTTAATAGGACTAACTTCAGACACATCATTCTCATCATCTGAGTTCCAATCCTCAATGATGACTTTATCTTTATTAATGTTTGGTGTAGACACAACTGATTCATTGACAGACTTTGGTTTTTCAACATTTACTTCATTTGTATTACCTACAGTCTCACTAGTTTTAGATTTACTAGTGTCAGCATTAAGCTTAGTTGTTTTTGACTCAATGATTTTCTTTCTAATGGCATATTCATCTAAACCTGCAAATGATATGTCAGCTCTTGGGGTTAGGAAGTTCCCTGTTATATGAGGGGAACAACATGATACCCATCTGCTTTGGAAAACCTATCATTTGCTGGTGTGGACTCTTCATCACCAGATCTGACCTCAAAAATACTTATACTGATCTTACTATCAGTTTTAGACTTGTCAGTAATTTTATTTAATTGTGTGCCATATCCTAAACCATTTTTATCATGGGCACTCATTTGACTATTGAGTAAAATATTAAGACTTTGGATGATTCTTCCCATTTTGCTATCTTAATATTCAACTTATCTCTTTCCCTAACAAATTTCTCTAATTCCATGTTTAGGTTATTGATTTTTAATTCTCTGCATTTAAGCTCATAGTTTTGAAACTCATATTTTTCACCCCAAGCCAGTTCATTCTTTTCATGTCCAAGAATTCTAGATTCTAGAGATTCTAAAGCTAACTCATAACCCTAAATTTCTAGTCTGGCTCTGCTATGTTTTTCTCTTTTACTATCAAAATTCTTTTGAAGAATTTTAAAAGATTCAAGACATTATTTAGAACAGTTTTGTACCTCATTATCAAAAGAACTTGATAAGCTTGAGGAGAAAATGGCCATTAAAGCATAATTAACTAGTTCATCAAAGTCATTGCTCTAGTCATATCCTCCTAGACCATCTTGAGCCATCAGTGCTTGTGATGATGATTCATTTGTTGTTGCATTCCTTCTGCCATTTTCACCATAAGATCTTTTCCCTTGGTTCCTTCCTGATTTGCATTCCTTAGCAAAAGTGCCCTTTCTTGTGACAGTTATAGTACTTAACTTTTGACTTATCAAAGGTAACAGGTTATATTCCTTTGAAATATAAGTTCCTTCTTGTCTTCTGAATGAATCTCTGCACCCTAACAGTCATTATGGCTACTTGCCATCTAATATCTAATTCTTCCAAGTCATCTTGATCAATCTGCTGAAAATCCTCATTATCAAGTGGAGGACTTGTTGTTTGTTCTGCAAAGAAAGAGCATACTACTTCATCAGCATCTAGAGTAGATGAACCTTGACTTGTTGAACTAGTTCTTCCAGCAGTATTAACTCTAAAATTTCCACTAGCAGTACTAACTTCATTAGTGCTGCTTGTATTCTCAGAAGAAAGAAAAGCCAAGTTCTGAGAATTTGATATGGAACTTGAAGACCTTTTCATCTCATCTTCATAGACCCTAAGGTTGTTGTAGAGATCATCAATATATCAGTCTGATCTATGTCTAGCTTATTTCTTCATGATCTTAAGCAAATTTGACTCTTATGAGAGAGCGAAGATTTTAGAAAACTTTAGATTGATATCTTCCTTTGATTTTGGCTGCCAGCATGAACTCCAATGGACTTTCTGAGTTTTGGAACCTATCATAGCCTTATTCTGGACTTTACATTTGGTGCTAGTGGTACAGTTTTCAAAATGATGTTTTTAAACATTTTTACTGCATCTTTTTGGATTCTTCCAGTTCCTCTAAACATTGGTATTTGATGAGCCTCATAGAGAGATTTAGCATCTGGAACATTATGAAACTTAAGGAGATATTCATCAGGTATTTCTAAAAGCAAGATGCTCTTAACTCTTTCCTGATTTCTTTTGGTAGCTAGTTGTTTTGCAATTTTAGGAACATGAGGAGCAGAAGGACCAGATTGATCTCATGTTGGTGCAGGTTTTTCTTGGAGATCTCCATTGACAATTATGTCCCATAAGTTGTGATCTGTGTGACAGATATATTGACACATTCTCATGCTCCAAATATCATATTCTTCCTTCTTGATGATAGTGATTTTCATTGCTGTGATAGTTGGTGGAGGAGTGTCTTATTTTGCCATCTTATTGGTTTGAGTGTAGATTTGTTTCAAACAATAGAGTTCTTTTTATTCAGAGTTTCCACACAAGCTCTGATACTACTTGTTGGATCCCTTACTGAATAGATCTTGAACCTTTAGCTTACAAAGGGTTTGCTACTTTAGATAAATCCAAAGCAACAATAATGAAACACTGATTTAACACTATTAATTATGCGGAAACTAATCAACAATGCTAAGAAGAACAGTATTATGTAACACAAGAAAAGTTTGTATATAACTTGAATCTGACTAGGTTACAGATTACAAAGACTATGATTGCTAAGATGATCTCTATTGATCTATGTTGATCTATATCAACTAACTATAACTAGGGTTCCTTTTATACACTAAGGTAAACAAATTGGGCTTAACACATGCATATAGAGATCAGGCCATTATCTTTCCTAGATATCTCATGCGTATTCAGTTTTTGGTATCATTCGTTAACTCGGTTAGTTTACCTTGGCTAAAACAATTACTCTTGTATTAATTATGATGTTTGAAGGCTAATACCTTCGGGTATTAGCCATTATTATGAAGATCTAAATGTTTGGTTTTGTTTATATCTCGATTTCTTAATTTATCGTTGATTTATTGATTATGTTTATCACATGATACTTGTTTACGTGCTTAAGTATACGACCAATCATTCAACTGTGTCTAGTTCTACATATATAATGCGCTGCAACTTTGGTGTTGTTTGGGCGTAGGCTAAGAGTCCAGAATAACTCTCCATATAGTAATGTGTATAGGTGGAACAAAAGGATCACTAATAACGTCATGCTTTCCTGATTGAACTGGTTGTACCATAGAAGGTAGTGGCTTAGTACTAACTAATAAGTTCTGATCATTGGTATAGTTTGGATTATGGACTACCACCTAACACAAATTACCGTTAAGCAGTAAGTGGGTAAAGTCTCTATGAGCTAGGGTTCGTACGACATACACGGTGTCGTCCTCTAGATGGATTATAATTAATATATAAGGATGATTTATGCGGATAGTTTAATTGTGACAGAATGAATGTGTCTAGGTCTTAGGATGAAGTCCCGCCTAAGTCTAAGAATGATATGCCTCTTCAAGATAAGTAATCATTGCACTGAATAAACAAACCAACTTCTAATTAGATTAATGATGGCTAATACAATTTTCTATCATAAGGCTCAACCACTCTTTTATCATCTATTAATTTTCTTGCGTGGGTTAAAGTGTCTTGAATTGATTGTAGTCACCACTAAACTCGTGCCAGTCTCTTAGGCTAAAAACCCCTTTTACCTGTTAGAATTAGGATTAGAACTAACATAGGATTAACATAGGTTTGACTTAGAGTAGAATTCACTTAGATTAGATAACCAAAATATAAATAAATTGAGAGATTTAACCTCGCTTCAAGTGTTCGACACCCTACTTACCACGAATCTTCCACTGACCGGGTACATTGCCTGTTAAAGTGTTGTTTTTGGTTAAGTTGGAAAAATATAAATTTAAAACTTGAATCATAAAAATATACACCACACAATGACACATTAGTTGTCTCCCGACAAGCACTTTTGTTTATTAACGACTCTTTAAGTTAGACTCAAACGTGCTCTACGTTTCTTCTTGGCACTTTTGTCAGTGCCTATTTCTTCTATCAATCTAGCTCTTATTGTGGCAATGTTGTCCCTAGTTCTTGGCATTTTGTCAATCCCTAAAACTTTTATTTTCGTGTAAGTTTCACCTAGGTCAATAGTGTATCTTGTGACTTCAACTTTTTCGCTTAAGATTGGTGATGGTTTCCTATAGGTCATTCCAAGCAACTTATACTCTCTTTATTTATAGGTTTCGTCATCTAGGTCAATGAATTCGTCATAAGATTTTGGCTCTAAATAATCAATTATTCCTTCCAAATCGTCCTCGTCTTCACTTTTACCATTAAACCAAGCTTCATCTAATTTTTCTAGAGTAACTCCTAATATTGTGTTTGGTTTATACATGTAAAAAAAGTCAAAACCCTCTCCTCTCAAAAAATGAACCCCTTACATCCATTTCAATTCTAATCGACCTTTAACAAACTATCGTTTTTGTTTATTGTTTCTTGTTTTGATCTTCTTTAAGTTCTCAATAATTACAATATTTAATTAAGGTTGTGTGATTTAAGGAACCATTGATTCTTATATCTATTGTTAGGGATTCGTGGTGTGCTTTAATTCCAGATTCCTTTTTCTATTTAATTCATGATTTGTTTTGTAGCATAACATAATCAAATGCCCATCATATTGTGTGTGCTTTAAAGTTGTACAATTCAGTTTATGTCATGGTTATTAGATTCGGTTTGTAGGGCTGTTGTTTTGTGCATGGTGTAAATCATGAATCGTGGTTTCTTGGATTCGAGAGGGGGAAGAATAATCATAGGAAAAAGACGAATACTCTAACAAGTATTAGTTTGGCTTCGGAATCTATGGTGACTCTGATTGATGCATTGAAACCAGATGGTACCCTTAATGAAGTTACTCCAATCTCTGTTGTAATGGAGAGTGTAACACCAACTGTGGTCGACATGGATGTGAAGAAGGAAGAGCTAAACTCTTTGGAGGATACTGCCATTTTGGGATCTTTTCCACCAATACCTATGCAGGTAACTACTTCGGCTGGTAATGCCCCGGGTAAGTCTTCATATGCTAATGTTATTGGTAAACCATGTAGGAAGAAATTGAATATTCATACTTTGTTTACACCAGGGGGTAATGGGATTAATGTGGTTGTCCCGGTAGAGTCTATTCGAGCTATATGTGATCGCTTTGCTAATAGAGCATATGGTTTTTTCTTGGGGAAGCGGGTGGTATACCCTATTATTGCTAACTATGTTACGAACACTTAGGGTAAATATAGACTTGTTCGTTCTATGTTCAGCTCTTCTACTAGATTATTCTTCTTTTAATTTAGCTCCATGGATGGATTAGATGATATGCTTAAGAATGGTACATGGTTTATTTGGAATAGCCCGCTTATCCTGAAGAAATGGAATCTGGATGAGAACCTAATGAAAGAAGATGTTAGTACTATTCCAGTTTGGGTTAAACTTCATGGTGTACCTGTTACAACCTTCAGCGACGATGGCTTGAGTGCCATTGCTACTAAACTAGGTACTCTTCTTATGCTTGACTCTTATACATCTAATATGTGCATCCAATCTTGGGGTAGGTCAAGATATGCTAGAGTTATGATTAGGCTTCGAGCTGATGTGGAGTTGAAAGATAATGTTGTCGTGGCTATGCTTAGAATTAAGGGGGAGGGCTACTATACTTGTAATATTCATGTTGAGTATGAGTGGAAACCCCCTAGGTGTGCGTGTTTCAAGGTTTTTAGACATGTCCATAAGGAATGTCCAAAGAATATTGGTGCTGGTGCGACGAAGAATTTAAAGAAGACTAGTTCAACTCCTAAAGGAATTTCGATTGGACAAAAGATTGGATTTAAACCTAAACAGGTGTTTCAACCTATTTCTAAAAAGTTGACTGCCAACACTTGTGGAAAAAAGATGAATAACTCAGATTCTTCCAAAGAGGTTAGTAAGTCAAACCCTTTTGAGGTACTTACATCGGTTGATTATGATGTGGATTTGGGTACGAATGGAGGGATCTCAAACTCGGCTGATAAGGGAACCAATAATGTTAGTTCTAATAATACTCATATTGGTAAGAAAATCGATAAAGTTGAACGGCAAATTTGTGAAGGTAAATTTAGGTTTGTGGATGATAACGGGAACCCGCTTGTTCCTATGGATATTATGTAAAATAATAGTGAAGTGGAAGTGCTTTTTGATGAAACTGTTAACTTAAGGATTTCAACGAGTGGTAAAGATGGAAGTGATAAAGGTTATGGTACTAATAGCTTGTTGGAACAATGGAGGGATTCTTATCTGGAAAATGATGATTATGACCAGTATGATGATGATATGTACAAGAATCATGATATGTCCGAGTACCTCTAGTCTATTTGTGATGATCTTGATATCACAGTCTATGGAAGGATAAAGAAATAGATTTTTTGATGTTTGTTGAGTTAATTGTAATCTAGTCTTAGTAGTATCCTCCTATGGAGTAGTTGTGCTTGTTATGTTTACTTTTTGCCTATGTAACGGGTTGAGATGTGGGACTCAACCACATCCTTTGTATATAATCTTTTTTTGGAGTAATACATTTACCGAAGAAACCCTTTACCCAAAAATATTATGTTTGCTTTATCCTCCCCGCATTCCTCAGGGTCCTCCCCATCTTTGACTTCTATTTCATCTTGCTCATCATTAAACTTTTGTCTCCAATAGTACTTAAGGATTCTATCTTTAGTCATTTTACATACTCTACCAAATTTTATTCTCACCCAGTCATTGAAGCTCAAGTCATCCCATTCTAAATATACTCGTTCATTATCATTCAAGTTTTCCCAATAATGTTTCTCCTCGTTATCAGGTAAGCCCCTCCATTACAAATGTCACTATATGGATCATAGGATGCCAAATATGTGCACATGTTCTCTTTTTTCTGCAAGATTGCCTCACACTAGTGTACCCTTTTTATTGAAGGTGGTTCCATATTTGTTTCATTCTTAGTTTCAATCTCCCATAATTTTCCTTGACATGTCATCTTGTAAACTACATCAATATCATAAGTAAAAATATCCTGGTCGATACCCAACAAATGGTTGAATTCACAAGATTCAAAATCGTACAAGAATAAATCATAATCTATTTTCATCAAATTATCTTCCTTCGTGTGAATTTCGCTCTTGATCGCACGAACAGATTCAACAGTTGTGGTAGTAAAGCTACTTCTCATTTTGAATATAACTTTTTCATTTCCTACTTCAAGAGAAATTAACTTCCTATAGATACATACCTTAGCATGAGCCGTGGCTAGCAAAGGTCTCCCTAAAATAATGGGCATCCTAAAGTCCTCAAGCATATCAAGTATGACAAAATCATCTTGAAAGATGAACTTGTTGATTTTACCAGTAAGTTTTTGACTATTCCCTTAGGAGTACACTTGTTTTAGCTGCCATTTTAATTACCATGTTAATTGGTTCAAGTTTTCCCATGCCTAGATGTTTATACATAGAAAAAGGCATGACGCTAATGCTAGCTCTTAAATATGCTAAAGTGTTATTAAAATCTAACCTTCTTATGGAATAGGGGAGGATGAAACTTCTTTGATCTTGTTCCTTAGGGGGTAGCTGATTCTAGAGCAAAGCAGAGCACCTAGGGATCATCCTAACTTCATCATCCTCTTATGTCTTTGGTTTGTTAGCCACCAAGTCTTTTAAGTGTTTTGCGTAGGTGTCTGTCTGCCTAATTTCTTTTAAGAGAGGACATTTTATCCTAATTTTATTTAGGCTCTCCATTGTTTCATGAACTAATGCTTCTTCTGAGTGATGCTCTAGACGTCTAAGAAATGCAATTGGTGGTCCGTAGGGCTCAACATAATAGTCTACATTTTGATTTTCCTTTTGAGGCATCTATATTATTTTAGGTATAGTTTTGATTGTTGCTATAACCTCCGCATCTCCTAATTTTTTGGCCTTTTCTTTTTTATCATCAGAAAATCCTAAGTTATCAGAAAAGTATTCAATTTCTTTAGGAGAGTAATAGAAAGGCGTGTATAAAGGTGATTCGTCTTTAGTAAATATTGCCTTGCATTCCTCGAACTTTCCCCCATTTTTCCATCCTTTAACTTTGTTTAATAAGGTTGTTACCTTCATCTCGAGACCTTGGATAATCTTGTCATGATTTTCTTGATTTGTTTTAGTGATTTGGTAAAATTTCCTAAACCATTCGTCTTGCTCCGCATGTCTCTTAGCCTCATCTTTTATATATTTATTGATTATTTTGGTTAGACTTGGTTTCCTCTTACCTGATGATGGCTGGTCGTGTGAGACATATCCTAATACTCCTCTATTTAATCTACTGTCATTTCGGGTATTGTTTAGAAAGGGTCCATTTAACTTCCTCTATACTTTTCACTTCCTCGTTAAGAGGACATTCTTTGTCAAGATGAGCTCCTCTGTAAGTTTGGCATCCTACTCGAATAGCATGCACATTCTCCTTAAGCTTTTTCATGTCTTGACCTAAGCTATCTAGCTCACTTACAATAGCAGCGATTCCTTTAGTGTTACTACTGCTATCTATATTCCTGCTAGATGAACCGTCATGTTACTTTTGAGAGTGGTCACCATAGTCTGGATTGCTGTTAAAGCTTGAGCAGGTGTCATGCCAGGAATTGGCCCCTTCGAGTCTAGCAATTGGCAGTTCATAGTGCCCAGCCTACTGTAGAAGATGTTCACCTTCTGATGGCTATTGATGTCGTAAGTTGGGCATTTGTAAAGTAGGTCACTGTACCTTTCCCAGGCTTAGTATAATGTTTCATTTCCTTCCTGCTTGAAGTTACAGAGTTCTTCATGCTACTTAGTGGTCTTAGATGGTAGACAATACCTTTAGATAAAAGCTTTTTTAAGGAGATCCCAGGATTCGACGGTTCCTAGGGATAGTCTTTCCACTAAACTTTTAGCTGATCCAGTGAGTGTGATGGGGAAAACGCGTAGCATGACTGCGTTGTGTGTTACTCCTAGAATATTAAACAAACTGACAATGTCTAAAACCCGCTCAACATGCTCATGAGCATCGACATTTTTGTTCCCAGAAAAGGTGTCTTCTCGCAATTCTCGCATGAATTGGATCTTGATTTTGAAATTTACATTGCCTCTATTTTTGGGTTTAACCACGCCCGGTGCCTGGTTCCATCGAGTCAATGCTAGGTATTGCTCTATGGTAAGGTTATCAATATCTCCCTCAGCCATTATGCTTCCTGAATTTTTTTTAACAGAAGTTAGTACGAAAATTAAATAAATAAATATAAGAAATCAAATTATAACTAATTTTTAGCTCCCCGGCAAGCGCCAAAAACTTGATGCGTATTAAATTTGCAAGTTTTAAATTTATAAAAACTCGTCTACCGATGTCTACACGCACTAACAGTCAGAGAACTCGGTTGTATGTTGTGCAAGACTTGGTAAATCCGAGGTCGTCCTAAGAGCTAAGTTGTATTAGTTTTAATTTGAAAAGTGTCACAGGTTTGAAAATGGTTTTGATTTTAAATCTTGAAAAGAAAATAAATACGAAAGGTAAATGATTTGAGAACAGTTAGGGAGAAAGACGTACTAACCTAGTTATTTTATTACTAATGTTATGATATGTTTCCTAGTGCAATGTCTAGATATCATTTTATTAGTGGTTCTAATATCAACAGACCCAAATTGGCATTTGAAGTATGTCCTATACTTCCTGCGATCCCAATTCTCTAAAAGTCACGAAGGTAGGGCATCCAAGTTATAGTGATTAAACCCCAACTATCCTAAAGACCTGTCTATAACCTAGATAGATTATAAACCTCCCCTGAAAGAGTTCTTGAGCTTTTTAAGTATTTAATGTGATAAAGGCGGTAATTTGGTAAATTCCTACACTAGGGATAGATGCCAACTTATCCCAGTACCTCGCTGATCTTAAGTTTAACATGTCAGCCTAATAAGAAAACAAATAGGATCTAAACCACCCTCAATACTACCAAAACTCAGGGATCAATGACAGGCAAATAGGTTATCTAATTCAAACAATAAATAAATAAGGAACAGTCATAACATCAGTAAATTCATAACTAGGCCAGCACTAGAAGTGCTTAGTCACTTATAGCTACAACAAGGTAAGAGATAATGAAAGAGATATTGGATTGAAACATCATAATTATTACAAGATGTGTTTATGAATGATTAATACAAAAAGTAAGATAAGTGACTTCTCCCTTGAAATACTAGTGGAATTTTTTGACTTCTGAAAGCTTGTATCGCCCCTTGGTTCTATGTTAGAAGGGTTGATGTCGAATGTGCAGAATGAGCGCTCTATTTAGAAGTTTCGTATTTGTTATGGCGTAATTGATGAGTTGGGTTACGCCATAACCATGTTGATGTAGTCTTCTATAATCCAGGCTTAATATGTGTTATGACGTAACCGTATAGACCAAGTTACGCTCTAACCATGACTAGGATGCGTCATCATTCTTTAACATGGCAAGTTACATCGTAATTGTGACAAAGAAATTACGCCGTAACTATGGTGATGACTAATTTCTTCTTTAATTTGGTTACGGCGTAACTCCTGCGGGGTAGTTATGCCGTAACTGGCCTTTAGATTCTTTTTTGCTTGTTTTTCACGTCTAAATCCCACGTCTCTTGCTCCAATGCTCGTGTTCTTCTTGTAAACGAAATATGAAGTAATTAAGTATCATTTTCAGGCATTTAAACAATATTTCCAAGCATTTTGATAGCGATTTTGATACTAAAAGTATTAACTATTTGATGTTATCATTGAGTGATAGCTCGTGCCAATAACATCATTATAGTTGAAAGCTTGTCTTCCTGAGCATCTCCTTGTATCTCCCATTGATAATCATCATCATAATATGTTAATGATAAGATACACTAACTAAGATGATCCAGAGGCCGAGGAGGATGAAACAAATAAGTAGCCGTATTATTATAAGATGAGAGAAAAGGGAAAGATGTGTATGTGATAGAAGAGAGAAACACACACACCTTATGTGAAATGTTAAAAAATGAATCCTCACCCCTCCATAGAAGTATGGAGGGGGTATTTATAGTCCAAACACAAATAAACTATACTAAATAGTCTAATCTAATCCCTTCGTGTTTGGCTATTTATGAACTAATGTAATTCCAAATAAGTCAACATATTGTAAGGTTAACAATCTTCTTCCAATATGTGGACATACATAATTACTTACAATGTTCCTATCAAGTACAATTACAACACAAATAAAGTCTACCAAAGCACTTCCAAAGCTGAAGATGTCTTTTGAGTTCTCCTGGTCTTGAAACTTATAATCCATCCAGCTTGGATCTTCATTGTCTTTACTTGTTCTAGAACCATTGTGGTATGCATGAGTTAGATTAACTTCCACCAATTCATGCAGCATGTCTTGAAAAGCTTTCTTCATAGACTCCTTTTTGGCAAAGTTTTTGAATCAGCTCCCCCTAAACCAACATCCCTATCTTGAGCAAATTTTGAAACATTAATGTAGCTCGAACAATCTTCTATTGTCATTAAAGTGCACATCAAAATTTTTTAGAAGAAAAACCACACCAAATACTACTGCTTCTTATCATTAGGGCTTGGTGAATATCCGTTTAGGGGTACATGCGAGAAATCAGCAACAATTCTTCTCACGTATGTAGAATACTTCATAAACCATACTAAGTAAAGTAGTATACACTACTTCCCCCTGGAAGTTGACTTGGTAACCAAAGTACACATTTTCCCTCATGATGGTTCTGAACTCTCGGAAGCACATTGTTGTGTACGCACATATACACGAGAAGTTTGTGTCTTAAGCATAAATATTGAAATCTAAATGAACCATTACCCTCTTGACTTCACAAACCGTAGTAGGAGATGAAGAAAGAATCAATAAAACTTGGTATAATCAAGGTCTTGTATATGAAGGTCGTTCAAGAACTTTGAAAATTTTGCTTAGACTGTGAAGTACCTTTGTCTTAGAATAGCATAATTAGATCTCGTGAAAATTGCTGATTACATCTCAACCTTTAAACTCTCTGGCTAACTTACAAACCTCGTATTCTGTCGGCTATTGTTGTGATCACTTAGTGAAGTGAAACCGATATACTAAACTTAAAAATGAAGTAAAATCCCCCAAATTTGTTACTTAAGCTAGCACTGTTGTTGATTGAAGAACGGTGCATGATTAAATCTATAAGTACTCTATACCCAAGTCCTAAAAGTATAAGATGTACATCACCTCTTGAAATTATCCACATCGACATCTGCGTGTGACACTGAGTACTACAATGTAACTCCTTTAAGTGATAGTTATGCAGGTCTTCAACCAACCACCCCGACTACTGGAAACTAGATAATCTAAGTCTCAATCATAAGTTATATACATTCAAGCAAGTCATCAATCGATAGATTGGGTTTAAAGAAAGGGGGTAGAAAATAGACGGAAGTATCGATGATGAAATAAGTAGACGCCTTCGTGAAACCCACTTCAATCTCAAATAAGGGATACCAAATCAACTTCGTGATCACTTGTCATTTAGAATCCGAATCCTTAGCCGTTTGTCGTTTTAGTGAATCTTATTCGGATCGATTTAGTGTTATGTATCATTTTTCTTGTGTTGTTGATCGAATGTTATTGAACTAGGAAAAATGTTGTTTTTGAATGTCGTTAACAAAGCAACATTGTCTAGTCAAACTTGCCGTAATAGCGTTTTATACCCGGATTAATGCCTTAATCCACTAACATTACATCAACCTATAATCCCAAGTATGAACCATTTCCTTAAACCAAACCCAATGCAAATAAATACAACCCAAGTCCATCTAATACTCAGGCTTACCATGTACTCACTAGTCCAACACCATAATTAGTCGGCCTAATAGTTTGTTAAGACCCAGTAATACAACCACGCTGACCCATTTCATTTAGAGTCTGTTCATAATCTTATGAATAGCAAGCCTAACTTTTATTAATAAATTCAGATCCACATGATTAGATGATACTCGACCTACTCTAATTATATATATAACCAAATACACATCACACATAAATACCATCTATCCCTTAGTATTGGGGCATAAAATCCCTAACCCTAACTACTTTCACACACGCCCCCACCTGTTTATTCTCTCCAAAAAAATAGATCACTTCCATCTTGAACATCTCAAAAGGAATTCACCAATTCATACATCTTCCAATACATTCATAATGTG
>BQNB010048915.1:0-42301 GCA_026074375.1 Tanacetum coccineum
TTATGAAGTGGTGAAAAATAGGGACAAGGTTATTGACCGAAAATTGCTTATTTCGTTGAAAGGAGAACTGTACTTCCTGGACTTTGTTGTGAATCCCGAATAAGATGATGTTGAACCATGTGTTATTCTTGGAAGACCATTCCTTAAGCTTGCCAAAGCGAATGTTGACTTTGGAAGTGGTATTCTTACAATATGGTCCGAAGCTATGATTGTTGATTCAAATGATGATGGACTAGATGCTTTACTTGCTAGTATTAATTTTGATGATTTACTACCATTGGACCCCACTATTACCACAACTTTCCAAACTTCATATGCAATATGGGAAAAGGCCTTTGAAACCAAATCTTGTTGCTTAATGATAGAAGGCCCATCATTGAAACCTTGAAATATAGTGACAAGCACAAAAAGTTACTTGATAACATACTCCTTGATAAGCTTAAACTTGATGGTGAACTCAAAGGTGATCAAGAAAGACTTAGAGAAGAAGTGGTGAGAGAGTATAGGGTACTAAAAGAAAAGGAAGATCCAGGGTATTTTGTTCTACCAATTCATTTAGAAGGAAAAGTTGCCTTCCATGCTTTAGTCGATACGGGGTCTAATATCAACATGATGCCTTATTGAATTTATGAACTTTTGGAAAGGGGAAAAGCAAAACCAAAAATTGACAAGGTTAGGATGCTTGATCATTCAAGTGCGGAGACTATGGGACGATTTCTCAATGTGCTTTGTCAAGTTGGCACAACTACATTTCTTGCCGATTTCATGTTACTTGATGTTCCTATAGACCGTTATGTTCCCCTAATTGGTAAAAGAAGCTTTATGTATAATTGTGGTGCAATCATTGGTACACTAAAGGGTAGGATGAATACTTTCAATGGAAATGTGCATCAACAATTCAAAATTGTAAAAGTAAGAAACTCACAAGAGAATAATGATAGTGATAATGATGACGAGGAATACTTGTTAAAAGGGGACGAAACTGGGAAACCATTTAATGGACCACACCAACCACAATACTTGGATAGTGAGGATGTTATGGACCACGCTTTAGCCGAGCAAGACTACCTTGACCCGTTCCGTAATGTGTGTGTGTATGGAAAAATCTTGTGTCATTTCTTGGATCCTTACCCATGTCTCTAAAAAACACTGATTGGACACCAAATTATTCTGGCCGTAACACTAAGGAGAATGGGGATAAAAAGGGGCACGTTAATGTCAAGATTATGGACCCGTTTGGTAATGCTTACTAGCGTGGGTATGAAACTAAGAAAAATACTAGGGAAGTTTTCGGACTCTATAAGGTTAGTGATATCATGCCATATGCTTATTTCCAGAACTAAGACACTAAGAAAGAGGAATTAGGAGCGAAACTCGTGCTCCCACTTTTATTTTTTGTTTCTATGTTGTTTTCCTTGTTTGAATAAAACGTAATTAAAACCTTGTAATCCTTGTACCCTGAGGATCGTTTTGATGTAATGGACTTATGTTTCTTGTTATGATCATTATTAAGTAATGGATTTGATGTTTTACGTTTTTGTTTAGATTATCTATAGTATAAATGCAGCACTACTAACAAAATAGCCCAGATGTACGCCGCACTTTTTGCTAAGTACGCCGCACTTCTGAGCGGGGAAATAAATATAATAGTTCTTATTTTCATTCTTCACACAAACAAAATAAAAACTTAACAAAAACCTCTCAAACCGTCAGTTTTGTGATCAAAAATTATTTTTCTCAAAGTCCAGTCCATTGCTTGATAATGCCTCGAGTAATAATCTCTCTATTGAATTATCATTAATCTATAAATTAGGGTTTATTAATTTTAATCTAAAAAAATATAGGATTGGGTACTTTAATTGTGTGCCCTGTTTTTGATAGCAAACACCCTTGTTAAAATATAACATAACTAAGTTTTATAGCAATTAGATTCAAAAAAATAGGTTATGGCTCATTGTGAAAAGAGACTTTAGAAGTGTTAAAAATTATAAGAATGTGATAGAAAATAGTTTAAAATGTTAAATGTATAGTTTTATCAAGTTTATGCCTAAGAAAACCGTATTTTCATCCCTAGGATTGTAAGTACACTGATTTTTCTTATAAAACCACCGCACTTAGTTGTAAACCCAGAAAGTACATCGCACTTCATGTCTGCTATTTAAACAGAACATCTGCAAGTGACACCTAGGCATGGTTAATAGTTGTTATTGCTATCTAAGATGCTTATAAACATATATTTATGCTCCTTTGTGAACAGAGTATAGGTACACACGACCACCATGCCGGATCTTTGAGTCATGACAAAAGACAAAGAGAAATCAAAACCGTTGAGGAAGCACTTTTGGGACGTGTTCATCAACCTAATTTGCTGTGGCCTGGTTGCAATAGGGAAAACAAAAAGAAATACAACATCGTTCTTGCCCGTTTGCTTCCAAAGCAAGTTTTCTCTCCATGTGTTGTAGATTGGAGGGTTTTGATACTTTAGCCTGTGCAGATACAATCGAAGATATGTTGGAGATTAAAGTGATTGGGGTAGTGGAGATGAGGAAGTGTTTTGCTCGAATGCGTGGAGTCATGCTTTTAGTATCAATGAGCCGATATATACGGAGTTGTGTCACGAGTTTTTTTGCTACGTTTGAGTTGGATGAAGATGTCACTAGTGAGGAGTTAAGGTCAAAGAAGATTACCAGGTTTATACTAGGAGGAGGGACATTTGTTGAGTTTGTTGAAGTTTGCACGATATCTACAGTTATACAGTCGAGAGGAGATAGAAGAGGAATGATTTGATGTTTATTTTGAGGGTGGTTTGCGTGATGATGAGTATTTTGGAGCTAAGGAGTATTGGACTAGGATTAGCATGGAGGATCAGTTGCGATTGTCTAGGAGTGCCACTAATACGATTAGGAGTCCGATTCCGAGGGTTCTTTAGAAAATGATCACGTATGGGTTATGCCAAAGGACCACTGGATATGATAAGATACAGAGGAATGAGTTGTGGCTACTGAGTATGTTTGAGGATTGGAACCGTGAGAGGTATGCGAACGTGGATTGGGTGATTGCTAGGTAGATGAAGAGGAAAGGAAATGGAACTCAAGAGGGGAGTCAGATCATTTGTGGTCAGTTTGTGACGAAGCTGGCAAAGAGGTTGCGGCTTCTGACTGATGATGTATTGGATACTAACTCGGCCCCGACGATCTGCAGGACTCTAGACACTACCACTCTTATGGAGCTGATCAGACATGACGGTAGATTGATTAGAGAGGATCCAGCTCCTGAGGTCTCCCGAGTTGCTATGCCTAGACCCTCACGTCCGACATTGCATGGCTTGAGTGAGAGGATGAGGCGTATAGAGGTTCGCCACGGTGTTATTGAGCGTATGGCGCGTAGGCAATCATATCATTTTGACAGATACTCTAGAGTTTTTGAGCACATGGCTGTACATTATGGCATTCAGTTGGATGGAGCATATTAACCCCCAAGTTATGATGAGGAACAACAACAACAGTAGGTGTCAGGAGAACACGTGATGGATGTTGGTGACCATTTGTTAGGTAACGTATTTGGACAATTTGAAACACTATTATTATTATTATTATTATTATTATTATTATTATTATTATTATTATTATATTTGGGTGTGTAATATGCCTTTGTTGGCATCTAAACAATATTTTATCGTACTAATACTCGTATTACTACTATTATTAGGGATATATATATATATATATATATATATATATATATATATCTACTTCTTATATAAAGGAAGGCTTGTAAAAAAAATCTTCCCCAAAACCCTTTAAAATAAAACACATGGCATTTTTGATTTTTTTAGGAAAGTAAGAATCAAAACCCACAACAATTATACCCCCAAATTATATCCTTCCCATTCTGTTACACATTTTCTCGCTGCCCATAAAAATTATTCCCCAAAAACTATTTCAACCCATATTCAAATTCAAACAATTCTATATAAAAATCCTTTTTCTATGTTGCTCAGGCGTCTTCCTCAATAAACCCGCGATCTGCTGTACATGTTAATGGGAATGGTTGATCTATGGTTTTTGGTGTTAAATAATTGTTATTTTCACAAATCAACCTCATCTCCACAAATCAAATCAAAAATTAGTTGTCATTATCGTATGTGTTCATCAACATAAACATCTAAATCCATTGCCGACGAATTGAAAACCTTTTATCTTTTATGAATTTGAAGATGGTTCAAAAAGTCACGAAATTGGGGCTAATAATCCTGCTGATTTAATTTTGAGGTTATGTTTTTACTGTAGGTTGTTGTTTTCATCTTGCTTTAGTGTGATTTCGATATTTGCACAATTGATTGCGTATAATTTTATGGATTTATCCCTAATTTCGAGTCTGTTGTTTTTATTGATTATATGCATACTAAGTGCTTGATGAAATGCTTAAATGAAGAAAAAATGTTTTAACTGAAGATCATTTATTATTTACTTGTTTACGAGATTGTTATAGTGTTTGAGGTATGGACACTTCTTTAGCTAGGGTTGTTATGTTTCTGGGTCAATATTTCTATGACACTTCTTTATCATCGTCTTTTTTTATGTTCAACTTATTATCATTAATAAATTATGAGATACATGCTTGATGTGACTCGTTCAACTAATTTAGAGAAGTAGGATAATATATTTGTGAACTCTTGTTGTGTGTTAACCGCTAATAATCCAGTATAATGGTCAGTGTTTATGTAATCTTGGAAGGATCAAAACGTTGTTAGCGAATGAGGTCGATCCGTGAATGCGTAGTAGCATTCTATATAATCCAATATCATTATGGAAGGCTTAAAAGTTTTATTGACATAGTGCAGTGCTTTCGGCTTGGGGTTGTTTTTTAGTGCTTTTATTTTGGTTTATGGTAGACAAACAAATAGAAAGATGGATAGCATACGACATGAAAAATGTTGTTGAATAATGTTGTAACAGTTGTAATTAAACTTGAAAGAACATATGAATCAGGGGCATATGGCAGTTATCCAAGCTCAACAACAACCATGAAGATGGGGATTGAAAAAGTACTCAAAGAACAATCTAGAAAGTGGTCTGTGAATGAAATAAAGGTAACAAGCCTTCATTTTGTATTTTTTTTATCAAAGAACAATTTGATAGTGACGACTGACCATACCCGACTTATTTTGACACGTACTAAAAATTACTCATTTTGACCCATTACCCAACCCTACCACTTATCTACTCCTAAGATATAATAAACCGGAATCTAATTGCATTTTTTGGAGTTTCAGGATATAAAGTATATAAATGACACATTGTTAAATATGATTAAGGGTAAGATATTGATTCCGTGTACTTATGATTTTTGAATGTCAACGAATATGCTAAACATTACTACAAATTTCTTTTCAAAAAGCTATTGAACTCTAAATAAGAGCTGCTTATTTAAAAATGTAACATAACATGATCTCTTCATATGCATCATAAACCAGTCAACTGATAAGCAGCTTTTTTATCATATGCAGATTGAGTGATATCAATTGCAACTACCAGTAAGTACTATTCTTGCTCGATTGCATTCATTATAGACTTATTTTTCAATTAACATCAACATATGATCCACATATTAGACAGAGATTACATGACTGCAAGGTGACTTTATAATGTAATGATGTTTCTGATATACAATTCCCCCTTTTCATGAATGTATCTAAAGCAAATAGACAATTCGCCCCAAATTGAGTATTTAAAAATCATTTTTACTTCTTAAAAACACTTATGGCATTAATTAGTGAGCAAAGGTCATACTTGGAACTGAGCTAGAATAGGAAAATGGCTTCACTTTGTATCAAATAAGATGGAACAAACTACATGGAAATTGCAATATTGCATAGTATGTCAACGTCTTGAATAAAGTCACAATTAGTCTTGATAACATAGATACATTTACTAGCTCAACAACTTATTAGTATAGTCTCATGTTATTAAGCAATTATGTTTCAAGATATTAGTTTGTGTAACCAAAGGCTGATCAGACTTATTTATTTCCAGGCTTACCAACTGACAAACTGAAAACATTTGTTGTCTTTATGCTATTTACTCGATCTATATTTGTTTTGTCATAATTCGATCTTGCAGGCAAGTGTGACAATAAAATATTACACAACAAAGAATTTTTTAAACAAAAAGATCGAATGAAAAGGGAAGCTAAATTACCACTAAGCTCCAAGAATGGAGCAACATTAAGGCATGTTATTAGACATAAGTTATTTAAGTTAATTTTAAAACTCTCTGTATATTCATTCCTTAATTGCTTATGCATATGAACTAATAACAACCCACAATGCATTACCAAGGTTTACACAAAGATCTGAAATCAGTAAAACCATAGTTAACAAATATTTAGAGTTTGATCTTTTTGGCCGTTTATATAACAAAATATAAGTGAGCAAATTTATATTACTTGCCATTACATGACAAGACTTCAATCTCATTTTCTTACGCAGAGAGCTGAAATCAAGATGGAAACTACACCAATGCTACAACAAACGTTGTGTATAAAGAGGTTCTTCACAAATTACGAGTGTCTTTGTTCTTTTCTATTTGTTCCGGCCATAACGGATATGTATCTTTTTCTTTTTACCATTATGAGTAGCCAATTTTTTTTATTGTGAACATTATATTAAGGTTAACGATATCTTAAAAACTATGTTAATTATTGTATCTTGAAGAATTTTTGAAGCTAGCCACACCTAATAGTAATGTGTGTGTGTATATATATATATATATATATATATATATATATATATATATATATATATTACTATTACTATTACTATTAGGTGTATCGTTTGTTTGTTTGTATTCTATTTTGCAGGTTGTAAAAAGACGAATGAAAAAAAAAACATCGTATGAATTCCTGTACGAATGTTGTCTTTAGCCTCGTACAATTTTGCTGAATTCATTACATATGTACGAAATGGAAGTATTATTCTCGTTAATATTCCCATTTATCTTTTCTCTAAATAATATTTCTCTCATCAGGGACAATGCTCATATTAAGAATGGGGGAGAAGATAAATAGAAAAACTAAAATAAAAAATTAGTCAAATATAAAACTGTGTTTGCCCTTTTTGTTATCTATTTTTCAAAAATTCTCTAAGTTTAAATAAAAGTATTAAACTAACACTAAAAAATGATATAACTTAATTTTTGGAAGACAGATCGTTTCATTAACCATTTAAGCAAATCTGACTCGGGATCGATAACATTGCTAGCATATTTATACCCGTTACAACTGAAAATGTGAGGAAAATGAGCTTATATCGTCATATGTCTTTTATGCTTAATTTCTTTGTGTATAAGTGTGCCGGTGATTTGATGATTCTAGAACTTGTGCTTGAAATCTTTACGAGATCGCAGTGAGATCACGTTCGCGTGATATAGGCATTTTTAGGTGGTAAAGAGGCAACTTAGGATTTAAACCAAATAGCCATCCATATATATTTGGCTAATTACACCGATTAGCTTACCACTCAATACAACCCCTTGTTATCACTCATCTTTAGTGCTAGATACCCTTAGTAAAACCCGTCGAGCCAATCTATTTCATTTCATTAAAAAAATACAAAAATATACAACTTTGAGCCTAAACCAAACCCTTGTCAAAATTTTATACGGTTGGTTGTTAGACACCTTTTCCATACATATGAAATGTGTTTAAATGTTGTTATTGCTATTATGATGAAATTTGAAGGTTGCAAACTTCTTGTTTCGTTTGAATAGTGTACTTATCATAAGTATGGGGGGAGAATATGTATCCCTAGAGAAAAAAAGTATAAAGAGAAAAGTAAAAAATAATAAGGCGAAAATAAGACAAAAGTTATATGGAAAAAGAGAAAAGAATGAGGAAAGTTATGCATTTGCGGATATTGTGGATAATGGCTTGATCATGGATTTTTTGACATTATCTTCTTAAAACACCAAAAATAATCCCATGTCTTATCCATACCCTTATAAACCCAAAGCCTATACATTATAACCCAAATAAAAGTCCTCTTTTGATATTTATGCATGGTGCTTATGCCACATCGATGCACTTTAGTTTCTTGTACAAGCTTATGGTAATTTAAATGAATCATGTCTGAGCGACTGAGAGTGATCTACTTATATCCATTACTTCACTATATATGAGCGTGAGTGAATTAAACTGCTCCTACTTCGTGAGTTGCTTAGTCGCGTTATCTTAGCTTATGATTATTGGACATGTCTATTCTTCCATATATAAAACGAAAACATTTTTCTAATATTGCTTGAGGGAAAGCAATGTTTAAGTATTAGGAGATTTGATAATGCTTTAAATATACATAATTATATACTCGCTAATATACTATTTATCTATATATTTATATAAATTATTATATCTTCGGATACTTATTAAATGATATTTGTTTCAGGAGCTACAAAGCGAGGAGGCGTGGAAATATGAAGAATATCCATTAGGACCATTAACGACCATTAAAAGAAAAGACTAGAGATGCAAAATAAGGAAAAAGACCCAAGTACGCCGGTTTTATAACCAAATGCGGCGTACTTGTGTGGCGGGCAAATCCATTTAAATCAAACGCGAAGTACAACGTACTACCTAGGAAGTGCGGCGCACTTTTCCTGCAGTTATGACTGGCTCTTTAATTGAGCTTGACATTCATTGTGATGATCTCTTATCCTTCCACCCTTCCTCTCCACATTCTATGGCAGCCCTAGAGTCTATAAAAATGCACCCATACTCTTGGTTATACAAAACAATCATGAAAAGAAGTTCTAAGAGTTTTAGGATGAACTGACACCAAGTTCATCCTAAGTTTACTATTTTACATAATCATTGCTACTAGGACAAATTATTGGAGTTGTTGATGGGTTCTTTAAGTTACTGTGACAGGATGCTAAGGGATAAGAAGTAATAATTTGGGTATTGTGCTAGTTAGTTTTCGTTGGGAAAACTTGTAATCGCCACGATTCGCTCTTGTAACTTTGGTATAATCCTATTGCTCTTTAATATGGTTCCTACTGAGTTTATGGAGTTTATGTTGTGTTTTATTTTTGTGATTATGGAGTAATTGTATATTGTTTGTTTAGGCGAATTTGAAGATGTGATATAAACGTATGATATGGATATATGCTTATTACTATATGACTTGTATACTTGATTTGGTTGTATTTGGATTATTGGTTATTGTTTGATTTGTCATTGTAATAGAATTAGGCCGAAAGGGTCTATTGCCTTGATAAATTTCGCATTGTCTGTCTATAACAATTCAGTATTAACCTTGTGATCATTAATTAATAAAACTATAAACAATCAAAGTATGATTATGTTTAAGACCTAATCTCATGTTGACCGACTTGATTAGGAGAACTATGCTTATTTTCTCGGTTACAAAATTAATATCTTGTAATTATCATTTCACTAAATCGAGTCTTTTGGATAAGTGACAATCTTAAAGACAATTTTTGCAAAACACTTATCAATTATAAGGCACAACAATCCCTTGGGACGACCTGGTCTTACCATTACTAGATTACAAATGGAAGGGTTTTCCCGTGTGTTAGTCAAATAATCGGTTAAAACTGGTAATTATAAATTTAAAGCTTTCTTAACACATCAGTGACCGATGGTTGTTTCAAAGGAGATCGTGACACATAATTTATTCTATAAATGGGAGAAGATCCGGGATTGGCTTGGTTATTTTCCTACGCTGCAACAACAACCCATGTATTACAGAAATGTGTTGTATAGAGTTCTTACATGGTTATGTTTTACAGATAATATCAACTGGCGCGAGACTCACTATTAAAATGATTTATAATATTTTGATAGCTATCTAATTTTGTTGCATTTAGCTTTCTACGTCATTTCTCAGGTATAAAAACTATGATTACATAAAAGTAGTAAATAATACTATAATTGTTTTAACTAAGTATTTTTTTTCTCTGATAGAAAACACTTGCTCTCCACCACCTAACTCTTAGAGATCGATGACATAAATGATGGTACTAAAACAGGAGATGTGTTATACTATTAAAAAGAAAAGTGTGATGTCTATTGGTGATAGATAGAAGACTTTGTTTTACAAGTTTTAGAATATAATTGTTTAATGGTTTCAGCTGATTGGTTAACGTGCTATGTGTTGGTTTCTTTTTCGATTTATATGCTATTTGAGATTTATAGCTCTAGAATTTGGACCGCAACATATGTTAATGACACATTTACGTTGTAAGGCATAATTTTAAAATGTATATAATAGTGAATGAGACATTAACTTATGCAATAACTAACTAAATGTACACCCTTTTAAAAAAATGCATATTGCAAAAAACGATCTTTCAAAAAGAGTAGGAAATGCTTTTAAAATTTCTTTTCAATATGATAGGAAATAGCGACATTTATGCTGTGTGCAATTTGATTGAATATGGATACTCCACGGCAACGCGCAGGTAAAAATCATTGTTATAAACACAACTTGGAACTACAAATTAATGTGCGGCATCAAATTAATATAGGCATAGATAATCAGAAACACAACTAGCTTAGAATTTAGACGAGTACTCTTGACTTTTACTAAACGGAGATGTACACTATAGGTATAAGTCGTAATTATGCATTGCATCTTTGGTTGTTGCATATACGTGACTTAATGTTATATACATGTGTATTTTCATTCCATAAAGTTATGCTTGTACATTGTTTTATTCAAATGATTCTTGTGTGACTGACAAATTAAATAAAAATTTATTTAAAATATTCCAATTAAATATATGTTTTAAGTCTTTACCTTTTGTGTTTTCGACTTTTCACGCAGTAAAACTAACAAAAGGCTTAGTGACAAATTATTTAAAATGCGTAATAGCACAATAATCGGTATCCCATAAGCTATAGGTTATATTATCATTTATGATATGTGATATTTTTTGTTAGTACAAAAAGTGTTATGGGTTGAAAAGATGGATTTGGGATGATTATTAGACTGGGCCAATAGATGAGATCTTGCACTAAACCAAGTGATGAGATGATTGCCTGCACAAACAAAGGTAAACCGTTAGTCTTACCGTGGGGACGAACCTCACGATTAGACTCCAGCGTGAGTGTAAGTATTCATACTTATGAGAGAATGTCAGAGTATATGTGTGTAAAATGTGATCAGAATATCATACCTTGTGGGGTGTCAGAGTACCCCTTTTTATAGGTGAGCCCAACATTAGGTTTTCCTAATATTTCGCTTATAGCTGTTAGTGGGCCGAAGTGGGACCCTTGTCAGGCAAGGATCCGCTTATAATCGTGACATGCAGATATGGGTTTGCCTAGCGGACTTCCGCTGACCTGCGGAAATATCCTCCAGAAGCCATTCGTCCATCTTGCTGCCTCCGGACCGTAGCCAGTTTGACCTGGGCTTAGTTTTGGTCCATTATGCTTTTTGATTATCTTATTGGGCTTGGGCCCATGTATGGATTATGTAGTCCAGGCCCAAAAGCATGCTATACGTGTTATACGTCATCAAGTCCCCCCGGTCTAGTATGTCTAGTGGGTGTGACTTTGTTGCGTGCGGTAGATATTACTAGACTCAGGTTCTGGTATTCTTCTTTTCTCCGTGTCCTTCGTGATTGCTTGTTTCTTCGCAACATTTCTTTGCCCTTGTTAGGTGAGGTGTGGGCAACGTGTCCTCTTCGTGGCCTTTCACATTCTGACCGATTTGACTATTCGATCCACTTGCTCAACTGTCATCACTAACCTTACTTTTAATCCTAGTTGTTAACTCAGAGGTCATGACCACGTGTAAACATCTGGGTGTACTTTAAATTTGCTATACCTAGGGTATAAATACTCGATTTGTTTTTCACTGTGTCTTTTCCACTTCTTCCACTATTTCACCATTGTTAAATTTTTTTGAGCTTTATAACCTTTTTATCTGCGCTTCACCGTTCTTTAAAGAATTTCAAGTTTCCAGGTTAAGTTTTTAGTCTTCTTTCTTCTGTCATGAGTGCCATTACAGATGTTAAGTGTGTTCTTACCCAAAAAGCACTTGATGCTTTTTGTAACAAGTTTCATATCCCAGAGGAGGTGCATCCCGTTTTGCCCAATCAGAATGATACGATGCACGAGAGGCCCACTGGGAAAATTAGGTTGTACACTAGGTTTTTTAACTTTTCCATCTTTAGCTTGCCTTTGTCCAACTTCCTTGTTGACGTACTTAGGCATTTTTATATCAATATATCTCAACTCTTTGTTATTGAGGCGACCAAGGTTTCTTACTTTGAAATCGTATGTCGTGTTTATGGGATCATACCAACTGTTGGGTTATTCCGGTGCTTTTATGTGAATTCTAAAAACAATGGATGGATGTCGTTTAGTAAGCGTTTCGATAATGCTTTCGTATGTTATACGAAACCCCTTGATTCCCTTAAAAATTGGAACGATAACTTTTTCTAGGTGGATGACTTTGCTTGCCCTACTTCTTTTCCATGGCATACTGCCAAGCACGTGATTAGGGATCCTGCTCCAGTAGCGGCTAAATTTAATGAGCAAGATTATGCCACTCTTGTTGCTCATCCATCTCCATTTCGGAAGTTTCCAGAAGCATTCCTGTGCTTGGTTGGATTGAGCCACCATTACACTTTGGACGAGGAAACTTATCCTCGGTTTTTGCAAAAGAACGGAGAGGGTGGGTGCCTTTTGTTATATATTTATTATGCATTTTATAGCTTGTTGTTTTGTTTCTAACTGTGCATTTTGTTTTTGTGTAGAAATGGATATCTTTGCTTTCATCCATACCTCAGATCCCACCAAAGTAAGAATTATTGAGCAAGAACGGAATGAGGGTGAGCCATGGTTGCTAGATAGTACCATTGGTCGCACTGTTCTGCTACTTCTAGTTGCGCCTGATCATGCTAAGAGCAAGCTGGAAGCGAGTGTTGAAAGACTTTTTGATGAGGGTGGTAGTGGCAATCAAACGGAACAAGGAGATTCCGTAGGCGGTAGGAAAGATGCTGACATCCAGCCAGTTATTAAGGTTGCGGATACTGTTGTTGAGAATGTGGATCCTATGCAGCCGAAACGTCAAGGGAAAATAAAATATGTGATTGTGGGCGTGGGTGAGGCTTCACATCCTCCCAAGTCTACGATCAAGAGGTTTCTTGCTGATTTCATGGCTGGACTCAACCTCCGTGCTATCAGAGCTCCTCCAAGGTTCGTTATTTCTTCAGACTCCTCTCACCATTCTGGTACTAATGTTGCGGAGGCTAAAGTTGTTCTCTTGTCAAGTCTTCCGTTCCGATAATGACAATTGTTACTACCATTACTTCAACGGTTGATCCTGCTTCCGTTGCTAAAGAGAAACTTGTTAAACCCTCTCTGTTTTGTACCGATTCTTCTTCAGCTGGTGGAACTGATCCCACCGCGGGTGTCTTCTCGAATCTTACTGGCAGTGACTTTCTTGTTGGTGCTATCCACACCATCGTCGACCCTGATACTGATCTTCAAAAAATTTATGTTCCTCAATGAAGTGTGACTAATGGGTCTTATCTTGATGACGGTCACGTCTGTCACGAGATGGTCGATGAGTTTGCTCCTCCCAAGTTTTTTGCGTCTATTCGTGGAATGGAACATGACCAGCTGTTTACCGAGTTTAATGTTGGGACTGCTCGCCAAATGTCTTTGAGTGCCGAGGTAAGAATATGTGCTGTGTACAATGTCAAGAAAAAAAGGAGGTTAAAGCTGTTGTTGAGAGGCAGGGTGAATTAATGAAGGTCAGGAAAGGAGAGATTGAGAATCTCAAAGCGCAACTGTTGTTGAGGGAAACGGAAGCTGCAGAGGCTATTCGCCTCAGTGTCGAATATTCTAATTTTGAAGCTGTAGAAAAGTCCCTTCGGGATGAGACGAACGCTTTGAAGGAGCGTAATGCCATCCTTAAAAAGGAGAGGGATGCTCTGGATGTGAAGGTGACATAACTTGAAACTTTAGCTGCGGGCAAGGAACGTGAACTTACTGATTTGAATGCCCTGATTACTTTTGTTAAATCTCAAAATGACAACCTTGTGGATCGGGTACGTGCCTTTATACTTAGATTTTTTACATATTTTTCTGTTCTATCTTCTTATCTGCATGTTTCCGCATGATCGTAGGTACATAAGCTGGAGACTTCTTCTTTTGGACTCCAAGAGAAAGTCACAATGTATGAGAATTGCATGGACCAGCTTGAGAAATTTCAAGATGATCGAATGAAAGTTGTTAATAATAAGTTTTAAAAGCTGTGTATTGACTTTGTGGAGATGGCCCTCCACTTGGAGGAGAAGTTCTACCCTTACCTTCTTACTACCGTCTCCGGCCGCCGGTGGCTTCTTACCCATGTCATGGAACTTGCTATCGTTAAGTGCCTGAACTCACCTGAATATCTTTCTGCTCTCGGAGCAGCCATCAGTAAGGCCATTGAGAAAGGCATGTAAGATGGGTTATCTGCTGGTATTGTCCATTGCAGGGAAGGCAAGGTTTTGACAGATGTTGCTGCTCATAATCCTTTTGTGGAAGTTGATTACACTTCTGCTTTGAAACAGCTCCGAGGTGTGAATTTCTCTTTGATAGCATAATTGAAATCCAATAAGGACGCTAGTGTCGAAACCGTGATGGACATTCTTCATCTGGAAGGCCCTCTTGCTTAAAAGCTAGGGTTGAATGAGCTGCAACCCAATGTTGATCAGCTGATGGTCTCTATTCATCGCTCATCGGATAAAGTTGTTCTTGGTGCTACCGCTCTGACACTTGCCTTGGATGTTTCTAGTTTCTGGGTCTAGAGGATTAGGGAAAACATTGGAAATCAAAGATCAACTCTTTGTGATGTCTTTGTTCCTTTGGCTGAGCCCTTTTCCGCTGCGGTTTTGACAGGTACGAAAGGCATTTCTGACATTGTGTCAACTACTACTAATACCAATACGGCCCTGTCCACAACTTTTGATTATGCCAGTTTCATTGCTCCTATCTCTGTAGATGACTATGAAGTCATAGGCGCGAATGACCAAGCGGTTGCTGATGGGAATGCTGCTTCCTTTCCTAATGTTGATGATGCAGAATTGAATATCCCTAGTGACTTATTTACAGTGTTTTCTAAGATATTTTGCCTTGGTTATATGTGACCTCTTTGTTGTGGTCTTTTGTATGTAGACAATTTCTCTAACTATTTTTATCCGTTAGATACCGCGGTCGCTTGTGACCTTTTTTGATGCGGTAACATGTACTTTTATAATTCTAATGTTTTAATGTTTAACATGGTTCTGCTATCGTTTTAATACCGTGATGATATATTTAACGTGATAGTCTTACTTGAATATTTGTGGGTTATTCTCCCGATACTGGTTTTGCAATACCTCTTATGTATGTTTGAGTGAATTGTTAGGTTACTCATCCTTTGGTTATACGTAATAACGTTTATTAGGTCATGCCTTATTGTGTACGCGTCTTAATCACATAGAAAATGACTTTGCAAAGTAAAAAACAAACATTTTTTTTAAATAAGCTGGTGAAGGTAGCTAGTATCCACTTTCATTAAAAATTTAAAAGACATTACAATGGATAAATAAGATAGATTGAAATGAATTACCCCACTGTGGAATCCACATGGGTGAGTTGCTTACATTTTGTGAATGTAACACTTCTTGAGGTTGCTGACATTCTAGGTCCCGCGGGAGCTGCTTTCCGTCACGATCTCTTAACTTATATGCGTCTTTTCCAAGTGCTTCCGTAACTTCGTACGGTCCTTCCCATTTGGGGCCTAGCTTCCCTGTGTCTTCTACACGGCTTGCATCATTGTTACAGTACACAAGGTCTCCCGGTTTGAAACTTGTACTTTGAACTTTGAAGTACTTTTCCTTTTTTTGCTTTGCTCTTTGCCTTACTTATTGCTGCTTGCTCTCTTTTTTCTTCCAAGAGGTTGATTTCCAAAGCTTCATTGTTTTACACTAGGTCCACTTTCGCTATTCTCAGTGTGGGCATGCCAATTTTTGCTGGGATGACTGCTTCAGTTCCGTATGTTAATGAGGATGGAGTGTCTCCGTTGCTAGATTTTATCATGGTGCGGTGTGCTCATAGAACATGAGAGAGCTCTTCCATCCAATTCTTGCTTCTTGCGTCCAGCCTTGCTTTTATTCCTTCTCCTAGGCTACGATTTGCTCTTTCTACCAGGCTATTGGTTTGCGGATGTTTAACAGAAGCAAAGTGTTGGCGGATACATTGTTTCTCGCACCAATCTTTAAATGGATTGTCCCATAACTGTTTTCCATTATCAGAGATAATCTCTCCTGGGAGTCCAAATCTACAGACAATGTTGTCCCACATAAATTTTTTGATCTGATTGCCAGTGATGGTTGCAACTGGTTTTGCTTCAATCCACTTTGTGAAGTAGTCAATAGCTACTATGTTGGAAACACAAAAAGTGTCGGTCACTTCCAAGTTGTAACAGTCTTAGCTCGTAGTTTATGTAAGGATTAGATTAGTAATCTAGTCTGGCCCAAGACCCATGGGAAGCCCATCATAGCCCATGGGCCGGCCTATAGGACATACATATACACCTCTCCATGTCTTGGAAAGGTGGTGGTTGGTTGTTTTTCACTTTTCACATTTTCCATTTAATACAATTCTTCCATTCCATTCATTCTCTCTCTCTAACATCACAACCCACATCTCTCTCTTGTTCTTGGTTTGATCATAAGATTACATGTTTCTACAATTGGTATCAAGAGCCATGGAGTGGTGTGTTTAGTTTTTGTGTGTATTGTATTGTGATTTTGTGGTTAAAATCTTTTATTAATAGAAAAAATTTTGATTCAAAATTTTTTGGTTTAAAAAATTTTTGATTCAAAATTTTTTGGCTTAAAAACCTTAAAGTTTTCATTTTTATTGTTCATATAGGGTTAGTAACACTAGTTGTACAAGAATTTTTGCTAAAAAACATTCAAAAATGTGTCTTTTTGAGTTTTGAAAATTTAAGTTTCGTAGTAGTTGGGACCGAACGAGTAGGACCGAACAAGTAAGCCGAACAAGATAACTGAACAAGGGAGTCGAACAAGTCTTATATTTTTTTGTACTGAACGAGTTCTTTCAAGAAGGAACCGAACTAGAATTTCTTATTGGAACCGAACCAGCATTGGACCGAACTAGAATTCTAGATGGAACCGAACGAGTAAGCCGAACAAGATAACCGAACAAGGGAGTCGAACAAGTCTTATATTTGTTTGTACCGAACGAGTTCTTTCAAGAAGGAACCGAACTAGTATTTTTATTGGAACCGAACCAGCAGTGGACCGAACTAGTATTCTTATAGGAACCGAACCAGCAGTGGACCGAACTAGAATTTCTTATTGGAACCGAACCAGCATTGGACCGAACTAGAATTCTAGATGGAACCGAACAAGTAGAGCCGAACAAGCTGGATCGAACTAGTAAATCTCTTTGGTAACCGAACCAGTAAAACTCAAATTCCCAAATTATAAATTATACGGTTATTTCTTTGACTTGTAAAATCCCGTGAAACATTAACTTGTTTTCCCGGTTTTGTCGAGAATTGTAAAATCCTGTGTAGTCTCATTTCAAGACTCAACAATCACATAACCAAACATAATTTGTTTCTACCACCGATCAATCAATTTGTAATCGTTTTGATACCACAATGACGACTCTTGCCGATAAGTCACTTCTTTCAGGAGGAGACAACAAACCACCAATGCTTGAAAAACACTTGTATGATTCATGGAAGAGCCGAATGGAACTGTATATGTTGAATAGACCTCATGGAAGAATGATTCTTGCCTCTGTTGAAAAAGGACCACTCGTTTGGCCTTTAATCACTGAGGATGGAGTAGCAAGGCTTAAGGAATATGTTGAACTGACTCCCGCTGAAGCCATTCAAGCTTATTGTGACATCAAAGAAATAAACATCATTCTCCAAGGCCTTCCAACTGAAATCTATGCTCTTGTGAGTCAACATCGTGTTGCAAAAGATCTTTGGGAGAAGATTAAACTGCTAATGCAAGGCACGTCGTTACCAAAACGAACCGAGAGTGCAGCTGTATGATGATTCGCATAAGTTCACTTACAAGAAAGGGGAGTCGTACACGAGTACTACGCTTGAGGTTTCACTCATGCTGACTCAATGATATGAACATTCTGTACAAGATTGGCCATTGGAGCAATTTCAAGTTAACACCAAGTTTTTTAAACACTCTTCCCTGATGAATGGAGCAAATTTGTTACTGATGTTAAATTGGTTCAAAGACTGATACTACCAATGTTGATCAACTCATTGCTTTACCAGCAAATACAACACGAAGACATGCAAATGAAGTTCGTTGAAGCATGAGTAACTTCGTCCATCTTTACTTTCCAGTTGCATCTCACCAATTACGCTCCGTCAACTTATCAATTCATCTACACTACTTCCCGGTTCTCAACTTCAAATCCATGTTTCACCATATCTGTCTTTCAGTTTGTAAACACCTTTATCGGACTTCAACAATTCACAACCGATAATCAACAGACCTCTTTCAATCATTATCCATCATATGAGTCCAATCTTCAGTTCACCATAACATTTATTCTCCACAACCATCCATCCCACTAACTTGGAATCATCTCCCACAACCTATAACAGCAACACCTGAATTTTCCCAAACCAGACTCGGTCTAGTTGTTCCAGTGTTCTAGAAAGGGATGATTCCAATTGATGCGATTAATACATGGATTTTTGTTCGTTTTTCTTTCTAATCGTGTTGTCACATCCAGGTATCGCTACTACCAACAATCAGTAAGGACTTCGTCAAACCTCGTCACAAGTACCATCTATTGATGGAAAGAGTACCGTGCAACTGTTCAGGGTAGGTCAAACTACTTTATGCTGCTGGAACAGACAAGAAAATACACACCTGGTGCAAGTGAAAGCAACACAGGGAAACTCAACGGACTGTATTTGTTACAATTGCAAAGGGGAGGGTTCATTTGCCAAGCAGTGTACTAAGCCCAAGAGGATAGGGTGAAACACGGTTCAATGAATAAAGTGTCGTTGGTTCAAGCTCAAGCAAGTGTAAAAGCTTTTAAACAGAGGAAGAAATGCATTTTATAGCAGATCCAAGACTTCCTGACATTCAAACCTTCAGGACTTCATCACCCACAATGCTGCGTATCAAGCTGATTGATCTGGATGCCTATGACTTTGATTGTGATGAACTCAAACCACAGCCTAGATTGCTCTCAGGCGAATCTCTCCAGGAGTGGCTCAGATTGCCACTCCACTGAGGTTACACAATCCAGATAATCTGACCTTTGATTTATTCAATCAAAGTGGGCAGAAATGAACGTCTTTCTGAACAGTCTATGATGTTGAGTCAGACAGTAACTTGAACTATCCAGTGATAGACAATATCATTCCTTATTTCGAGGTATCTGAGTGAAAAGACACAAAGGAAAGTACTGTCCAGAATTCTAACTCTTCGGAGCTCAACAAGATGTCCTTAGATATTACTATGTTTGAACAATTCAAAATTACCCAAGTGTGCACGTGCACCAATGTTAATAAAGCCTTGACTACCGAGCTTGACAGATATAAAGAAGAGGTTAAAGATTTGAAAGAAATGCAAAATGTTGAAAACGTTTTTCAGCGGATCAAATGGATTAGTATGCCGAGACTGTAGCGTCTTAAGGAACTTTGTGTTTGAAAAAGTGCAAGAAAAGGTTCTTTAATGAAAACAGTTTCTGATTCTCAAAAAATGATTTAAAAATGGAAGAAAACATAAATATTGATAGAGAAATTGCTTTAGAAAAGAAAATTAAGCAACTTGATAATATCATTTTCAAAAGAGGTCAATATGCGCAAACTGTTCATATGATGACTAAATCCAAAATTTGTTATGATTCATTACTGAAACAAGCAAATCGTTTTGAAAACCTTTCTATCTTGAAGAAAGTTCGGGAGTCAAAGCCAAACTGTTGACGGGAGAATGTCATCTTAAAAATGGGATATGTTGTGATTCCCATTCTGATGAAATCATTAATGCTTTGTGAAGAGAGTCGTTCAAAAAATACTTTGAAATGATACAAGATCCATTGGTTGTAATACATAGACGGTGAACACGAAACCATTAATTAGTATTCTTAATAACGATTTACAACAATCGATTTGTTCGGACAATGCTGATTTATTATAGTGAAACATGCTATGGAAAGCGACTTCGGTCCCAGCACTTTAGACCCATCTCATTTCTTCAACAACCATCAAAGTTGAGGTTCCAAAAGAACTTCCAAAAGTAAGTATGGTGTATACTAGTTGAAAGGCTCAACGCTTCTTTACCTGGCTTGATCTGGTTGTCAAAGAAAGAAACCACTGGCCACAACTATCATCGAGGGCACTTAGGGGTTTTCGAACTACAAAGGTTGTTTCGAGTATGAAATCATTCGTTTATAAAAGAATTTAAAGAATCTTCAATAACTTCAAATCAATACTTGGTTGAAGAGAACTTGCGATGTTCCAAAAAGTCTTTTATCAAATAGAACAGTCTGTCGAAAACAACCATCGCTTGGAGGTCCAGAACTTTCGAAGTTAAAAATAATTCAAGTTTTGAAGTGAAAATGAACGACTCTGGCATAAGCCATTGATAAAGATATTGTAAAATATTGTGTGAATTGTCTGTGAAGATGGTTGTGAAACTGTGATTGAATGTCAAAAGTGTCTCGAAATAAGACTGAGCTTCTCAACAAAAGCGATTTTTTTGATAAAGAAACTTACGAAAACTTTGTAACAGAGTTTACGACTCTTGAAAAACATTGCATTACTTTGGAAGCTGATTTTCAACTTAATCAAGAAAATTTTCAACTAGAAAACAGTGTTTTAAATCAAAATGCTCCAAGTTTTACTCAGTTGTTTGAATTAAGTGAATTGAGAGCTCAGTCTCAAGCAAAAGACACAGTCATTGTCATTGCTTGAAAGAGCAAATTTAAGTCCTTAAAAGGAAATGTGGATCGATAGTAAATCAAAATGGACTATGGATGGAAAATTGAGACCTTAACATTGAATTGGAACATTCAGAGTGACAAAACTGTTGCTGAGAATGAGCATTTGAGAAACGATTATAAACACTTTATGAACTCTGATTAACCAAAAGTGTTCAATCAAAAAGAACAACGTGATGCATTAATTAAACAAAGTCAATATAAAGTCTTGGGAAATTTCTGATTTAAATGCAAACTTCAGGAACAAGGTTTGGTCATAGCAGCCCTAAAAAATGAGTTAAGAAAACTTAAAGGAAAAGCTGTAGATAAGGAGGCTACTGAGACCCACTCTGTTGATCCAAAAGTGTCTAAGGATAATATGGAACCAATCACGCCCAAATTGTTGAATAAAAGGACTGCTCACTCCTCGTATATTAAGCATACCCAGGAAGAAGCTTTGGTCCTTAGGGATATAGTCGAACATGTAAAAGCAAATTATCCTCAAGATCCACTTTTAGAGTCTGCCTTTAGGTATACCAAAGTCATTCAGGATTTGCTTTCACACATAAGTAGATCATGCCCTAGCATCAACAATTGTGGTCCTCAATTAATTGAGGTCATACCAAGGAAAAAGGACAAGAAAGTTAGGTTTGCCGAATCACTCACATCCACAGAAAACACAAAACCAGCCTCGACTTCAAACATAGTTTCTAACAAGCGTGTGTTGCATTCTACAGGAGTAAGACTTTCTACTAGTGCTAGCGGATCACAGCCTTCAGGCAATACCAAGAATGATAGGATTCTGCAAACACCAAGTAGTAATTTGAAGAATAAAGTAGAAGCTCACCCTAGGAACGTTAAATCTAGTTTGAATAAAAAGAATGGTGCTGTTAATGTTAAGGGATCTGCGGTTGTGCAGAATCTCAAGAAACAAGATAATTCTGATTCTATCTGTGTTAACAGTAATGATTGCATGCCTTCTGATAACTTGTGTGTTTCTAATGCTGTGAATGTTGTGAAATCTCGTGCTAAACCTAAAAAGAATAAATCTAAGAAAGATATTTGGAAACCAACAGGAAAGGTGTTTACTCAGATAGGATATATTTGGAGACCTACCGGTCGGACCTTCACTATAGTAGGAAATGCGTGCCCTTTAACTAGGATTACTACTACTAATGAAGTGCCTTTTAGGAAACCAATAGTTCTAGACTTTGAATCACCCAAACCTATGGTTAAATTGGTATACTCAAGGAAACCTAGGAAGAATAAAAATGTTGAGTCTGTTAGCAAAACTAAGGTATAAACAATGTTGCTAACAACAGGAACACAGTAAATCCTGTGGATCCACAAAAACAATATTTCCATCTACTTTCTTATTGAATGAAGGTTGTCCATATAGTCCTCTGGTATTTGACTCGTTGTTCGACAGCACATATGACCGGAGATCGCTCTCAGCTCATCAATTTCATTAGTAAATTTTTGGGTATAGTCAAATTCGGAAATGATCAAGTTGCAAAGATAATGGGTTATGGAGACTATCAGATTGGGAATGTTACTATTTCAAGGATTATTTCGTGAAGGACTTGTGCATTATTATTTTCTGTGGACAATTTTGTGATTCTAATCTCGAAGTGGCTTTTCGTCAACACATGCTTCATTCGCAATCTAGAAGGTGTTGATTTATTGACGGGATCTCGAGGGGATAATCTTTATACACTCTCACTTGGGAATATGATGGCATCCTCTCCCATTTGTCTATTGTCAAAGGCGTCTAAAACCAAGTCCTGGTTATGGCATCGTCGTCTATCTCACTTGAACTTTGGTGCTATCAATCATCTTGCAAGACATGGACTTGTACGAGGTCTCCCTAAGCTCAAGTTTGAAAAGGATCACTTATGTTCTGCCGTGATTAGGCAAAAGTTCAAGAAACCCACAAACCAATCTGAAGATACAATCTAGAAAAAATCTATCTGTTGCATTTTGGATCTGTGTAGGCAATGCGTTGTCGCGAAGTGTCAATGGAAGAAGTACTATCATCGTTATTGTCGACGACTACTACTCGATTTACATGGTAAATGTTTGCGATCAAAGTTGATGCTCCAGCTATTATTATAAACTTTTGTAGTTGTGATCCAAGTAACGGACTTAGGAAACCGTCCGTCGCATCAGAACAGATAATGGAACTGAGTTTGTTAATCAGACATTGCGTGAATATTATGAGAAGGTTGACATATCTCTGAAAACATCCGTTGCACGCTTCCACAGTAAACACGGTGTTGTGAAAGACAACTCGTACGCTAATTGAAGCAAGCCCGTACGTATGATAATTTTATGCAAAAGTCTCTTTATTTCTATGGGACGAAGCGGTTGCCTGCAAAATGTTTACCCAAAATCTGTTCCATGATACGTCGTCGTCTCGTAAAAACACCATATGAGCTTTTACTCGACAAAAACTCCGATCTATCGTTTCTTCTTGTGTTTGGTTGCACCTCTGTACCCAACGATTATGATAGGAGAATTTGGGCAAGTTTACACCGGGAAGGCTGACATTGGTATTTCATTGGTTCATGCACCACATATAAGAGCATTCTGGAATTATAAATAGACGTTACAGATGAATAATTGAAACCATTCATGTTGACTTTGATGAGCTGACCGCGATGGCTTCTGAACACAGCAGTTCAGGACCCGCACTTCATGATATGACTCCTGTAACAAAGTTAAGGACTCGTACCAAAACCACATCCTTCTTCCACACCATTCCGCTATCCACCTTCGAGATTTGTACCACCTTCGAGATATGATTGAGATTTGTTGTTTCAACCAATGTTTGACGAGTCACTTAATCTCCAACCCTATGTTGATTTACAAGCACCAGAAGTCATTGCTCCTATTCCTAAAGTAGTTGCACATAAACATGCTGTATTAACTGGCTCAACTTCCTCAACTACAGTTGATCAAGATGCACCATCACCAAGTAACTCTCCTACAACACACGAAACTCAAACTCCTATTATTTCTCATGATGTTGAAGAAGATAATCATGATATTGAAGTCGCACATATGGGTAATGATCCATACTTTGGTATTTCAATTCTAGAAGTTTCTTCTAATCCATCCTCATCATCGGATGTTATTCATACAATTGTGCCTCCCGACCACCAAGTTTCTGAACACAATAGCAAATGGACTAAGGATCACCCACTTGAGAATATAATCGGTGCTCTCGACAGACCAGTTTCCACACGACTACAACTCCATGAACAAGCCTTATTCTGCTACTATGTTTCCTTTCTCACATCAGTCAAACCTAAGAACTACAAAGACGCTTTAACACAAGCATGTTGGATTGAAGCTATGCAAGAGGAACTTTATGAATTTGAACGTCTTGAAGTTTGGGAACTTGTTCCCCCTCCTGATAAAGCATTTGTCATCACTCTTAAATGGATCTATAAGGTTAAGCTTGATGAGTTTGGAGGTATTCTAAAAAACAAAGCTCGGTTGGTCGCTCGTGGTTATTGTCAAGAAGAGGGAATCGATTTTGAAGAGTTATTCGCTCCAGTTGCAAGATTAGAGGTTTTACTAATTTTTCTAGCGTTTGCTGCTCATATGGACATGGTCATCTATCAAATGGATGTGAAGACTGCGTTTCTAAATGGTAATTTGTGGGAAGAAGTTTATGTTAGCCAACTGGATGGATTTGTGTATCCAGACAAACCTAACTATGTGTACAAGCTTAAGAAAGCTCTTTATGGGTTGAAACAAGATCCACGCGCATGGTATGATATGTTGTCTTCATTCCTAATATCCAATGACTTCTCCAAAGGCTCAGTGGATCCTACTTTGTTCATCTGTAGAGAAGGCAAGGAATTTCTACTAGTACAAATCGATGTCGATGATATTATCTTTGCTGCTTCTACTCCTGAACTTTGTGATCTATTGGCTAAAATAATGTGCTCAAAATTCAAGATGTCAATGAAGGGTAAAATCTCATTTTTCTTAGGACTACAGATTTCTCAAAGTCCCAGAGGAATCTTCATAAACCAATCTAAATATGCTCTTGAATCACTAAAGAAATATGGCTATGAATCTTGTGACCCAGTCGATACTCCCATGGTGGAGAAGTCCAAACTGGATGAGGATAAAGAAGGGAAAGCTGTAGATCCATCACACTATCATGGTATGATTGGCACCCTCCTTTATCTTACAGCTAGTAGACCTGACCTACAATTTGCTATATGCATGTGTGCCCGGTATCAGGCTCGACCTACGAAAGCATTAAGTGCGTAAAAGGATCTTTTCGGTATCTAAAGGAACACGTACATCGGGGTCTTTGGTATCACGAAAGGATTCTTCCTTTGCACTAACAGTTTTGCAGATGCGGATCATGATGGTTGTCAAGATTCATGTCGTAGCACATCTGGCCAGGATTACAAACTTTTAGGGTTGATTGATTGTGAGCATGGTGTCTAAAAGGCAGAAAAGCGCTGCGATATCCAGTACGGAAGCTGAATATATTGCCTTGTCTGGTTGTTGTGCTCAAGTCCTTTGGATGAGATCATAACTTACCGACTATGGCTTTGGATTCAATAAAATTCAATTGTAACTGTGATAACAAACAAATGCGCTATTGCCTTATGCTGCAACAACGTTCAACATTCCAGATCCAAGCATATAGACATCAGATTTCACTTCATCAAGGAGCATGTTGATAATGGTGTGATCGAACTTTACTTTGTCAATACGGAGTATCAATTGGCGGACATCTTCACTAAAGCTCTTGGCCGAGAAAGAATTGAATTTCCATAGTAACAAGCTGTGGAAATTGCGGAGTTTTTCGCCGGGTGATCTCTGACAATTGGCAGATGAAGTTGATGAATAGTGGTGGTACCTATTCAAAAATCTTGTATAATAAGTAAATACTTAAAATCATAAAAACACAAAAAGATTTTTATTTTTTTATTTTTTATTTGTTATAAAATTTTATAAAACCAAAAGAGAAAAATATAAAATCAGAAAAACCAGCAAAGATTTTTCATTTTATAAACATTTATAAAACAAAATACAAAATTAAAAAATGAGGAAAATTTCCAAAAGAAGTTTTCAATGGCATTCTTTTGCAAACGATTAATAATTTACCGTCCTTAGAAATGTCATTTATAATAAAAGCACGTGGTCATAAAATTAAGTCGTGCAAAAGTTCAAATGTTTTTTCAAAACATGCCATATGGCTTGCTATTATTTCAGATAGTAACCCGCTTTTCACCTTGAGGAAAACATGTCGTCTAAAAGACAGTTGTTCCTAACAACGGGAATTTATTCTCGGGCATGGTCTACTTTATGACCATGCAAAGGCTTGTGATTACTTTGCATCACAACCCGTGCTTCCTATATCCATAAGTGTACGTTTCAGTGCATCTATGTGAATAAATAAGAGAAATCTTATTTATCTTGGTGTTTGTTGTTTTGTCACATACAAAATCATTCCATCATCTGAAAATAATTTTCAAGATACATTTGACTTCTCAAACAATGTCTACAGCTCTTTAAATAGAAAACGGGTCATTGTTTGAGGGGGAGAGAATGTCAAATTTCTTTGTCATGATAAAATGAGCTGTCAAAAGGGAAAAAGATTTTCAAACGATAACGTAATATCTCTTGATAGAAAGTTAATTTAGTTTAACTTGCTTGTGCTTTATGTGTTATTTGTTTATGCCTTTAGGGTGTAGTTTGCAAATTTAAGTCTATAGGTGTGCGAGTATAAAACTTTAGGGACCAAAAGTGCCAAATTGTTTAACTTGAATACACCTTATAAAACTTACTTGGCAAAATTAATAGTTAAGTAATCATGAGGGGCCTAAAGTGTTAATAACAATCTTGGTTTAAAACTTTTCCATCCTACCCCGTCCCCATCACTGTTCACACACTCTCACACACTCAAACACACACACACGAACACACACTCAAATCGCACCCTTTTAATTCTTCTTCTCAAGATCATATCCAGATTAAGGTACTCTTTATAAAACGTTCCTTACACTTCAAATAGATCATATCCTATTCGAATTGTGTTTTCATGGTGATTTGATCTCGATCAACCCTAACGTCAAAATTAGGGTTCATCAAAATCGAAGCAAGATGAAATCTCGAAATTGAATGAGGCGTTTTGCTCTGATTGGAGTGTAGAGCAATATCTTATCACAGTTTTATCATTAGAGTTAATTTCAATGTGTAACTGATTGATTTTGTGCTTGAAAATTAGGGTTGTGCTATATGTTGTATGAATGTTAGGAGTTATGTGTGGAATAGCAATAATATGTTATGTCATGTTCATCTCATCTAGCGTTAGTTCCTGTTTTTTCTTCTCGATTGTCTATGTGGTGTATTAATTGCTCGTTAGATAATTCACTTAGTGTGGACCGATCGAGTCAATGACGATCGAACGAGTGTTATCTAACCTGGACCGAACGAGTGACTGAAAGTGAGGACCGAACGAGTGATTTGTAATACGGACCGAACGAGTGAAACACTATTAGGACCGATCGAGTGAAATCTAGTAAGGACCGAACGAGGGGATCCAGTATGGATCGAACGAGTGAATCATCGTAAGGACCGAACGAGTGAGTCCTAGTAAGGACCGAACGAGTGAGTCCTAGTAAGGACCGAACGAGCGTCTGATAGTGAGGACCGAACGAGTGACTAATTGTATGGACCGAACGAGTGATTGCAAACATGGACCGAACGAGTGACTGCTGGTGTGGACCGAACGAGTGTTTGATTATATGGACCGAACGAGTGATTGCAAACATGGACCGAACGAGTGACTGCTGGTGTGGACCGAACGAGTGTTTGATTATATGGACCGAACGAGTGATTGCAAACATGGACCGAACGAGTGACTGCTGGTGAGGACCGAACGAGTTTGATTATATGGACCAAACGAGTGATATTTAGTGGAAACCGATCAAGGTGTTTCTTTGAGGACCGAACGAGTGAAAATGTTATCAACACTTAACAAATTTTGTGACATAACACACTTAAGATCAGATTTTTTCTAACTAAGATTAAATTAAACAAATCTCTTAGTTTAAAATAGACAGTAAAAGCTTGACAAAACCAAGGTTAACTACATTCAACTTAGTTGTTAGGATAGGTGCCTTTGTCTCATACGCTATTAGTCTATCTAAGATGATTGATCTTCAAAAGTGCTAAAAGTCATAAAGGTTCTCATGAATGAATGATTGTGTCTTCTTATAAACTGCACTCACTCTTTCTTAAACAGACTCATGGAAATCTCAATAGCGGATCAGATTGCTTTGGATGATGCATTGGTGGCTCCTGCTGACCGACTTAAGATTGGTAAATGTAATCTTCGCTTAAGCTCGGATGTCACATCAAAGGAAGCAACTCTTCAAGTGGTCTACGATGTGTTAAAACTCACTCCTTTCTACAAGGCATTCCAAGTCACTGCTGATGCTCCAGAGATCTATATGCAAGAATTCTGGGCCTCTGCTTATGTTCATAACCGATCTGTCAGATTCAAGATGAATAACAAAAAGCACATTCTCGGTCTTGATCAATTCAGAGACATTCTTCAAATTTGCCCTAAAGTCGGTAATAAGAAGTTTGAAGAACCACCTCTTGAGAAGGAGATTCTCGCCTTTCTAGCTAGTCTTGGTCACTCTGGAGAAATAAGGAAGATCACTGACGTTAATGTCAATAAACTGCATCAACCCTGGAGATCATTTGCAGCTATCATCAACAAATGTCTCAGTGGTAAACCATCCTATGACAGTCTTCGTCTTTCTCAAGCTCAAATCTTGTGGGGTATGTACAATAAGAAGAATGTTGATTATGCATATCTTCTGTGGGAGGACTTCACTTACCAGATTGAGAACAAGAATACTAAGAAGGGCAATGCGATGTACTATCCTCGTTTTACTAAGCTAATTGTCAACTTTGTTATGGCTAAAGATCCTTCAATTCCTCGAAGAAACAAGGTCAATTGGCACTATGCCAGAGATGACCCAATGTTCACAACGATCAATGTCATCTCAAGGAATGAAGCCACTCAGCTGTACGGAGCTATCCTACCAACAGAGTTAACAAACGAGGACATCCGCATCTCTGAATCATACAAAGAGTATCATGCTATTGCTTCTGGAAAGATTCCTCCAAAGACGAAAGGAAGTAAGAAGAAAGCTGATACAGATACTACTACTAAGCTGAAGCCTCCCACAGTCCCCAAAGAAAAGAAAGAAAAGACGTCTGGAAAAGGAAAGCAGAAGACTACAGAGTTGGAGAATATCTCTGAGGCGGTTTTGACAGAGGCTGAGCAACTCAAGATAATCACAAAAAGAAGCCGTAAAGAAACTCACAGCTCTCATGCCAGTGGTTCTGGTGCAGATGAAGGAAAGGAACTGGTGGTTCCACCAGGGTTCACCGATGCTCCTGAATTATGACTCAGAGGATAAAATCTCTTAGAAATCAAGTGATGAAGATCAGAAGAATGATGAGGCAAGCTAGAAGATGATGAAGAGCAGGTAAAAATACATTTAATGAACTACTCAGATGCTGAAGATGATGAAATGATGAGCAAGCTGATATGAAGATTTGATGAACATGATGAATGAAGAGAAAGTTCAAGATGCAGATGAACACGACGTTAAAAGACTTCAAGATGATGAAAAGATGAAGACCTGACTGAGTCAGATGATGAGTGAATGATTTTTACATCCAAAAGCTCACGACCTCATGATGATGAAATAATACATGAAGAAGGATACTGATGAAGATGATTCTAGTATTTCATACATCGGATGAGGAAAGATAGTGACAATACGTTGAAGGAGCGAATGTTTTAAGCGCAAAGTCTGGGTGAAGATGCTACAGATAAAGGATCAAGGAAATGAGTCAGTCAAAAGATACCAATACCGATCCTGATGGAAAGATAAAGTCATGAACCATGTTGAAAGACACCCATGTGACCCCTAACTACTCCGGTTAATCCTGAGGTCAACAACAAGTTCATTCTGTTATCTTCTGGATCCGTCCCTCCAACCTGCTGAATCCAAACCAAGGAATACAGGTGTTGATGTATTTTTTTCGACAACATACTGAAGCCACCTCACTTATTGATACTTCTGTTGCATCGCCACATTGAGCCATCCTTATACTGCACAAATCAATCGCCTTCCAACACACATCCTCTTCGTCAATCAAACACAACAACCACCAATAATGACACCGGCAAACTACTACAAGCTACCTTACTACAAAATCTTCCAACTTTGTCCTCGTTGTTTTGTATGAGTCATAGACTGTAAGATCACTAGAAACAACTCACCGAAATCAGTGCAACTAATCAATAACTAAAGCGCTCTCGCTCTATTCCTAGCACCGTTTTACCCATTATCTAGCGCATAAAAATGCAGGAAGCAGTGACGTTGTCAGTTCAACAGAAATGTATTACAAAATTATCGAGAAAGAGTCTACTACAGCAAATTCAACAATTCCCTTGAGACAATTGATGACGGATGAAGAAAAACCATCAAGGAACTAGAGTCCAAAAAGGAAGTCTCACATAAATTAATTCCTAAAGTTGAGAAGTTCTAACCGATGATCGAGTCTGAGTTCTGGTGCGATCCATCAAAGGAAGCCACACATCTCATGATGTAGCTGCAAATCTCCTCAGAATTAGAACTGAAAAAGTATATTATTGACGACAAAGATAAAAATGATGGAAACTAACACTCTATCAACAGGTCAGCACATTCAGGAGACAATCTCTACAAGGACTTAGTTATAGGCGTATGAAGGGCTGATAAGATCTTGTTAATACATATGGCGATACATCCACAATTAAAAGACCTAGAGAGGGACAGATTATGATGAAGAACCCTCCCGCTGGAACAAGACCCGTGGGTCCAAAAGAAAAGGTCAGGAAAGGAACTCGCTTCTAACCAGTGCTCAGTGAAACAACAACCAAGACAGCAGGACATCTACCGATACAGAATTCCCTCTGAAAGACCTACAGACCAGGAGATGAAACAGGTGTCCAAGATGAACACGAAGAAGAAGAGGTCCAACCACTTCCTGATTGGTATTCAAAAACTACAGACTACCTTCTCCGAACATCATGGAGTACGTCTGTTCCTGCCGTTCATGAAACCTTCCAACCTTGGTTAAGCATCTAGCACAACAAGGACCCCGAGAGTCGTTCGAATACCTAACCGATTCTACAATTGACTTCTCCGCTTTTGTGCTAAACCGCTTAAATGTTCAAACTCTAAACATCCTACCACCTGAACTGCTAGCTTGTCCCAACATTTTGAGCTGATGAAAGAGCACTAGCAAGAGTTAGACTAACTGGATATTTTTGTGAGAGGTCTACAAAGCCACAACGAGAAACTAAGACTGGAACAACCCTGAAGGTCGCCAATATCCCATGATCTGCGACACCACTACCGTTAGTTCCAAATACTCAGGTCGTCCGTGTTTATACCATTTCATCACTTCAATCAACAAACGACCTGTGAATATCTACATGGTGTTTGTCAAGCCGAAACGTACTCTACTTCAGTAACGAAGACTAGGCTCAGATTCGGACATATCAAATGAATAAAGAACTTAGTGCCTAACTCGATGTGGAGTCCAAAACGATCGTCTATACCAACAAATTCGCCCTCTGGGGTATCTCGCATATGGGTAAGAAGCCCGACAGTTCTATGCATTTGCAACCTCAAGGGAATCAGCTCGTGACGTCTATTCAAAAAGACGGATCATTGCTGTCACTAAGGTTGAAATTGTCCGTGGCATGATTTATAAGCATCTTGACTGGATTACAGTACGAAGGGAAGATGATCAACTCTACAAGTTCAAAGAAGGCGACTTCACAGACTAAGGATCCAAGACATTGAAGATATGCTGCTTCTTCTTGTGTCATGGTAGGAAAGTGACTAATCAAAGCGGTTTTAAGAACGTATTGCATTTAATGTCTCCTTACGAATGTTTACACGAAGAGTTGTCACCAGCGACGGGTGAAGATTTCATCTGGTTGTTGAAAGATATATCAGAAGAAACTTAACCTCACCAACCTTGATACGTACAAGAATCAAATCTAAGAAGACAGACGCTTTATACTCCTACTCCCGATCCAATAGGATTCATCTATGAGAATAAAGACAAGAAGAAACCGACTGATCGAATTGACGAAACTACACAATTCATGATGCACTCTAGATGACGTTCGGACTGCTCTAAATGATCGCCTCAAAGGAATAAGAATGGAGTACTTGACACAGACTTTTTGGAGCAAACGCGACAAAGCAAAACCGCAGTAGCTAGGGTCCAGGCATTGACAAAGGCAAAAGACAAGGAGAGATAAAGGAGTTTGGAGAGAATTTGTCGGTGGACGACAATACGGGTGTACCTAACGGCGTTTACAAGACCATATTATATACATCTTGTTTGTTCTCATCCTAAAAAGTCAATATACTCGTAATAAACTTATCTTGAGAATAAGTACTTATTAGTGTAGACTTATTGGCGAATTATAAGATATGCTCGAGTACAAATTTTTCAAGAATTTCTCAGTAAATTCAAAATTTTCAAATAATTGTACTCGGCATCATCTTATAAACCCTCAAAAGTTGAGGGGGAGCAATAACATGTTCCAATCTGATGATCATATCTCAATTTTGTGTCCCCTAACTTAATCAATTCATGCAAACCAAATATCAAGGATTAACATTTGTGATAGGGGAGAAATGTGATTAACCGGACTTTAATAAATACTGACAGAAGTGAACAAATAAAATGGACACAATGCACTCCATACCTTAGCATGTACTACTATTACGGTGCACGCTGTTAAGGGGAGAGCCTTTCCAGTGATAAAGAAAAACTCTCAAAGTGTAAATCATTGTGATATTTATATCAACCAACTTTGATTGAAATTATCAATGTATATTTAGAAGGATTGTGATGAAATACCCAAAAGACTGACCATGTACTTAAATTTATGAAGTTATAAGGCAGTTAGGCTTAGGTATTCAGATCCCATGATCCAGCCAGAACCGGAGGGATCTACCCAGGGATATCCACTAGTTAGTGTAGAAGTCCTTAGGTATGATTAAAAAGGAGAAAAAGTGAGAATAGGGAATAATGCCGACTGAGATGGAGCTAACACGTATAAACAAACCCTACAATGTGTTAGTTTATTAAATTACTCGGATATGCAATGAAGGGGTTGAGGAATGAAAAAGAAATGTAAGGATAAAGTTGACATACAAAGAAGCCCTCCATACACCATAGGCAAGAAACCCGACAATACATATGCTGTCAGAAACACTAAGGTGTTGTCTGACATTGAAGACAGTCATGGACCCAGTGACGCTATGCACAACCCCCTCCCAGCTACTCAAATCAAAAAGACTTTGTTTTCAAAACCACGGAGATACACCAGTTCTATTGACTTTCTCTCACTCCGAGTTAGTTTATAATGGAAAAGGTGGCACTCACTCCAGCCTAAGGCACAAAGTAACACCCCCAAAAAAAAAGCACACTAAAATCAAAGAGCACACTATTGATTCAAGAGCCTAAAGAGATCATCCATAAATCTCATACGGACACTTGTCAATTATCCTTGCAAAGATCACACAATTGTGAAATACAAGATACATACATAAGATTCCTTCGCATTAATACAAAGTGATATTGCCAAACCTCAGAGTGGAAATTTATTCACAATGAAGATGGAAATCCCCTGCTTGATTCAACATCAAACAAGCTCATGGTAAGGTAACTTGTGCGATTCATTTTATGAATCAAACTTGTGACAACTGGAAAGATACGATGGTGCGATTCTAAACAAACACAAACTTGTTCCATGAAATGGAATCAACGGTTTGTTTAGTGAATTTGAAATGACAAAACACTCTCGGTGTGTCACAAAAATAATTTATTGTAAGAGATAAACCGATTGATTTTCAAATCAATTTCTATAATACAATCGGTAGATAGTAACTGAAACTCACTGTTCACCTCTTATAGTGCTGTCTGCTTTGAGACGTTCCGATAACGAGAACATGCTGATACGATGAATCTAATACTTATTTTGTTTAGAAAGATTCAATACATCAGCTAGAAACCCAGTCAAGAAGATTCTTCTTTCTTCTTAAATTGAATCTATCTTATCACAGGTCGATCCTCACGGATCCGATGGTTTCTCCAACCATTGTTGGTGAAGTCGGACGAACACACACACACTTAAATGAAAATAAAATTATGAGAAAACTAGTGGAAAAAGAACATACTTGTACAAAGCATCTCTAGACAACAAGGCTAAAAATAAGCCTCCTTGCCCCCTCTTGACCATTTGACCGGATATGGGATCCAAAGGAGTTCCGGGTCTTTCTTTTTGTGTCGAAATCACTTAAATACCCGTAAAACTCAACTGTAAAATTTACCCCAAAGTTAATTAGCATTTTTATTCACTTTAAAAATACTTTTCCATTAACCTAGAGTATTCACACGACATATTTTCACTTTACACCCTTCAAAAACTCAATTTGGACATTAACGGACGTGTCGGACTCCTTTTTCGGCATTTCTCAAAATTCACGAGTCAAACCACCCGGAAAACACATATTAGAATAATACCTTCCAAAAGGGATTATTAAACATAATAAACCATAATTCATCACATATCTCATAAAATCATCACCGTTAACACGGTACAAAATCTGAATAAACTGACCAAAGTCAAATAGTCAAAGGACTATTAATAAAATATTCAGAACACAAAAAGGGCAAATGTTACATTCTACCCATTTAAAAGAATTTCGTCCATGAAATTCAACTACTAAGATCACTAAACAATTGCGGGTACTTTAATTTCATCTGATCTTCACGTTCCCACGCGAATTCAGGGCCACGTTTTGAATTTTACTAAACCTTGACGATGGCAATCCTACTACGTTTCAACTTCTTAAACTCCCTTTCCAAAATTTCCACAGGCTCTTCCACAAAATTCAACTTAACATCAACTCGAATCTCATCCAAAGGCACTTTTAGTGTTGAGTCAGCCAAACACTTCTTAAGGTTCGATACGTGGAATGTAGGTCCAAAGTCTTGGATCTGTTTAGCCTTTTGTAAGACAATAGCTAACTTGAATAAATCCAAATCAACTATATGAGAGACAATAACAATGAATACTATGTGCTAATGCGGAATCTTAACACAAGTACTAAGAAGAACACATTGTAATACTTTTCTATTCGCTATTGATTTCTATTAGGGTTCTATATATGTCTTTTAAAACATTATGCCAAAGGGTTCCTTTTATACACCAAGGAAACCCTAATGGGATTTACAAACGTGTGAAAGGATAATGCATATCATTTCCTAAGATATCTCTAAGATAATTATCATGTTACATAAACAGACTTAACTAGACAAGACCAGTACTAACAGACTTAACTTAGTACTGGCAGACTTAACTATGTCTACCAGACTTAACTCTATAACTACCAGACTTAAGTTTGTTTACAATAATTCCTAACAATTCTCCCCTAACTTGATCTTCACTTGTGAACTTCAAGTTTCTTTGAGTATCTGTATTATGAGCTTCCCGAGGATGTTGTGAGCATTATCTTTGTTATCATACCAATATTAACCACTAAGAAATTGAACCTTGGTCCATCAAAAGCTTTGGTCAATAAGTCAGCTACATTGAAGTCTGTGTGAATTTTCTCCACCCTAATGAGCTTCTTCTCATAAGAATCTCGTATAAAATGGTGTATGGTCTCTATGTGGCTTTTGCTTGGAGTGATTACACCGGATATTCTTCTACAATGCAGAGTTGTTGGCTTTCATTATCAATGTGAATTTTGGTATTCATGAAATTGAAACCATAGTCCAACATTTGATTCTGAATCCACAATACTTGTCCACAGCAACTTGCAGCAGCTACATATTCAGCTTCTGTTGTAGAGGTAGCCACTATGGTTTGTTTCTTGCATTGCCATGAAATTAATCTGCTTCTAAGAAATTGACAACCACCAGTTGTGGGAGTTCCCTATCAGGTTTTTCCCCCCAGCAAAAGTCCACTAATCTGAGAAAGCTTCCAGGTCAAAAGATGATTCTCTAGGATACCATAAGCCCAAATTGGGTTTGCTCTTAAGGTACTTAAAGATTCTCTTCACAACATTAAGGTGTGAAGTCTTGGGAGTAACCTGAAAACGAGAACAAGCACATACTGCAAACATTATATCAGGCCTAGAGGCAGTTAAATACATGAGAGAACCTATCATGGATCTATTAATAAGTGTACAATCCACTTTCACAACTTCCTTATCTTTTTGTCAATGCCATCATTGGGTCGTCCATTGGGGTTTTATTGCACTTTTTCCACACTTGCCAAGGTCAAACTTTTTCACATGTCCTGCAACATCACTTGTCTTGAGAATAAAAAATTTTACTTTTTTTTTTACATCTGTCTTTTGCTTGACTTGCAATCCAAGGAAGAATATGAGTTCACCCATAGAACTCATTTGAAATCTGCCTTTCATCAATGCTTCAAATTCATCACACCAATACTTTCTAGTAGAGCCAAAAATGATATCATCTACATACACTTGAACCAGCATGATATCTTTCTTGTCCTTCTTAATAAACAAAGTCTTGTCAATCGTACCCCTTGATGTAATCCATATAAAGCTTTGACAACCTTATAAACCTTCTTAGGATGATCAGGATCAACAAAACCAGGAGGTTGAGAAACGTACACCTCTTCATCTATAGTGCCATACAAAAATGCACTTTTTATTACCATCCACTTGGGTATACTATTGAACCTCTAAATGAGGCAGAAGGCTAAAAATAAAACCTGATAGCTTCTATTCTTGCCACATGAGCAAAAACCTCATCATAGTCAATACCCTCTTCCTGTCTGTGACCTTGGGCCACTAGTCTTGCCTTATTTCGACAACTACTCCTCTTTCATCCCTTTTGTTTCTGTATACCCATTTAGTTCCAATCACCTTTGCTCCATGAGGTAGATCTACTAGAATCTAGACATGTTGCAGCCTAAACTGTAATAACTCCTCTTGCATAGCTTCAACCCAACTGTCATCTTGTAGAGCTTTAGAAATCTTTTTAGGTTCCTCTTGAGATAAGAAGCGGGCAAACAAACAATGATGTTGATCTTTGTGATTGTTCCTTTGCTGCTTTTGAACATAACTTACAAGTGCATATGCTTCTGAATGTTGCTGCACTCTGCTTCTAGTTTGCACAGATGACTTAGGAATACACCCCAGAATTTGGACTTTTGTGGGTGAATGTTGTGTATCCTAAGAGTAGGAATGGGACTAACAGCTACCTCTATTGGTAAGTTGTTGATATCATGGACCATACCCTCGTCATCATAAGAAGCCTCATCAAAAATCCCTTGCTGAGGTTTGTTAAAGATTGTGAGCTTTGGCATATCCGAATCATCTTGATCAGCAGGTTGAGCATCATCTATTCCACTGCCAGAATTAACTAAGTTAGTACTGGAAGCTTTGTTCTTAGGTACTTCCCGTAAAAGCTTTTGAGCAAGGTCATCTAATTCTCTTCTAAAAGCTAGAATTTCAGGAGTATATTCTTAAATGCCAGTAGAATAAGCCTCCTTCTCTTGTGTTTTAAGGTTTTGAAGCGCTGTCAAAAACTCTTGTGCCTTTGAACTAGTAGAAGACTTCCTTGGTCCAACTTGCATTACTGCTGTAGGCACAATAATAAGGTCCTCAGCCTCATCTTCTTCCTCAGAGGCATTTGCATTAGGAGTTTACAATGTACCTGCACTGGTAGTCACTTTTGAAGTACCTGCATTTGGGTTAGTCACTTCTGAAGTACCTGCATGTTGGTTAGTTTGATTCTCTAAAGACACATGAATATAGTTCATAGAATTAGTGAGATAATCAATATCAAACATCCATCTATACCCTACTCCTTTCACATTGGGTTTTTCTTCAAGAAATTTTACATGCAGATTTACTTCTACCTTTTTGGTTACTAAATTATATACCCTAAATGCTTTGCTATTTAGTGAGTAACCAATTAAGAAACCCTCATTGCAAGATCCATATGCAATTTAGCCTTCTGTAAGACAATATTAATCCCAACAAGATTCCAATCATTTTTGGACCCTAGGTCCAAAAAGATCCATATGCAAGGTGTGGGTAATGCCACAGTGGATCAATTCTTTCTAAAATTTAGGCCTTGCAGGAGGTCCCTGGTTTGTTTACCTTCTAACGAGGCAACCACATGGTTATGGCCATTTTTGAAAACCTTGGAAGGTAAACCTCGTACAAGATTTCCCTTTACAAGTTTGTTTAGGTTTTTAAAGTTTATATGACCTAACCTCATGTGCCATAATTTAGATTCATTAGATGTAGCTTTTGCAATCAAACAGGCAAAACTTTTTGCAGGACCAGGTGTCTTCATATAAAAACTGTACATATTGTGTTGTCTAGGGACCTTTAGAAGTATCTGATTTTCATCAGGCATTTTAAAGTCAGGAGTCACAACAAGACATTCAGTTTCAGTAAAAAGAACCTTGTGCTGCTTATCACATATTTGTGATATAGAGAAAAGATTAAAATGCCCTAGTTCTTTTACAAAAGACACGACCAAGCAACAACGATAATCAAATTCCTAAATACCAACATTTTATTCTACCTTTACCCAGTAATGTAGCAATTGCTACCTCCAAAGTTAACAGATTCCCCCCTTTTGCATTCCCCTTTAAAAATCATCTAGGTGATCCTTGTTACCAGTCATGTGCCATGAGCATCCACTATCAAATATACCTTTGTCCTCCATGTTCTTGAGTGGATGATCCTGCACACGAAAAAGAGAAATTAGTTTCTCTTAGGGACCCAGGCCTTTTCAGGCTTGGGTTTGCCTTGTGGACCTTTAGCATTCACAATTCTAATAAAAGTTGGTCCACTATCACAATTGGAGTTTGGTCTAGAGTTCCTCCAATTATAACATGCTGAGGTCTTAACAGCAGTGCCCCAATTTCCCTTTACAGCATTGAAATTAAGACCATTTTTTGCTTGTAATTTCTATCAATGGCATATCTTTCTCACAGGTGAATGCGGAATTTAGAAAAAAATGGCCTTCTTTGGATAAAATTGATTCACCTGGGGTCTTTTAGGACTAAAGCTGTTTGAGGTCCTGGTAGGTACTGGCTGTTTAGATCTAACATTATTAACATTAAAACTACCAGTATTTACTCTAGGCCTAACAGAATTAACATTTGTCCTACCAGTATTAATATTAGGCCTAACAGAATTAATGTTTAGCCTACCAGCATTCAGTTGTACTGATCTGGGAACAAACTGATTAGCATGATTAACCTTGTTTGCATTAATCCATACTGGTTTTGCCACCCTGTTACCAGTATTAAAAACCCTTTGTTTCTTAAACTCAGCCTCTCTTGCCATTTTCTTTTCATAATAGTCACAATCTTTGATCAAATACCTAGGCTGCCGACAAACATCACACTTTTCTTGATGAAAGAGTAACCTTCTCCTAGTTCTCTTTCCATCATTTTATTCCAATTCTTTCCTTTAACTTCAGATGTCCCTTAATTTTTCAATTGTTGCCAAGGAGTTTTTACGTGTTTTGCACAACTAGGTTCAACTTCTTTTGATTCAGACACAACTTTTTCATTAGTTATTACAGACTTAGACGTAGACATCTCATTTGGTACACTTATACTTTTTGATTCAGACTCAGAAGAGTGCTTAGAGGTATTTCCATAAGATCCTTCACTGTCATTTGATTGACAGATAGAATGCTCAGTAGAGTTGTCATCTGAGTCACTAATTTCAGGCTTTTGAGGTCCCTTTTTACCATAAACATACAAAGAATCATCAATTTCCTCTTGTGGTTTAGGAGTATAGTCTCCAGTTAATGGATGTGGAACTCCTTTGAAATTATCAGTCTTTGAAAATCTACTGTATAAAGGTTTGTTAAGAAAATCTTTTTCTGTACACTGAAACACGGTACGATTCATTTCTTCATCATAGCTTAAAACCTCTTTGTTTGATTGTATTTCATATCCTAATCCAACTTTACTATTTGAAGTCATACCTGAATCAACTAATTTCCAAAGGTTTTTAGAAGAATTTTTCCATGAATCTACTGTTTTCTGCAATTGTTCCTTTTCTTTTACAGCTTTTCATTCTATTCTCCTATATCTTTTAAGCTTTATTCATCTTTACGATATATTTTCATTTGCTTGAAAATGTAAGCGTGTTCATTTAGAGGATAATTGCTGCTATTTGAAAAGAACAATTTGAGCTTCTAATTTCTTAACAAGCCTAAAGTATAGGCAATATTTTTGGTATTCTGTTCACCTAAACTGATTCATTGTTCATCACATAGTGTTTTAAAGCTTATTAAATGAATCAAATGCAAGTTTTCGAACAATAAATGATACCTCATACTTGAGCGATTGCCATGAAGTGCATGATTTGTCTCTTCTTCCTCCTACTATATGGTTCTCGGCCAATTGACACATCATCATCCAAGTTCAGCAAACAGTTTTGATTCTGCTCTTTTTTCCGACTCCTTGATCTTGATAAAAAGATCTCTTTTTCTTTCCATCATTTGTCCCCCTGGATGGGCCCATTCTCTAACCAAAATGACTAGTTTTGACCAGTTGAAACATTCAAGCTTTTTTTTGTCAAAACCAATAGGTTTGTTTCCATCAATCCTGACTCTCCTTCCAGTCTTCTTATAAAACTTCTTCATTCAAATAGCAATCATTGCTATCTGTTAGTTTATGTCCATCTCTTCAATGTCTACATCATCAATCTGTTCTAGTCTTCATGAAGCTCAAGTCCCAAATCTTCAATTGTTTGGCAAAAGTGAATAAATAACTCATCAGTAAAACCAGCAGGAACTTCTCTTTTCTTGAATATTGTTGATGAGAAGTAGGAGTATAATAACTGAGTAGCACCAGTATGACCAGACTTAACCTGTAATTGCTGCTCTTGCTGTGTGAAACAAAAGCAACATTTTGAGCACTTGCAGATGATTTCGAGGTACTTGTGAGTTCTTACTTAAAAACCCTAAGGTTATTATACAAGTCATCAATGGACAAAGTGTCAAAATCTGGTTTTGGTTTTTCTCATTGTCAATTGCCAAATTTGAACCAAGCTGGGGAGAAAGATTCTGAGAAACTTGTGATTTGCTCCTCAAGTTGATACTTCAGCACCATGGGCTTCCAACTGTGAGAGTAGTTGTTGGAACCTGTCATATCCTTTTTCTAACCCTTCTGAACTGGATATAGAAAATGCTTCAAACTGTTGTTTTAGAACAGCTTTCTGCATCTTCTTTGAATTTGCATTACCACCAAACCTAGTCCTTATAGCTTCCTAAATTTCTTTTGCATCGTCCATTCAATGAAATCTTCTCAGATGTTCCTTAGGAATGGACATAAGTAAGATGGTTCTATCCTTCCTCTCCTTTTCAACAGCATGAATTTCTGCAGCAGATACTGGTGGAAGTATTCTAACAACACTATCTTTTCCAGTTGAGATTCTCTTCTTTGAATTTCTATTCTGAATTACCTTCCAAACATCAATATCAATATATTCAAGGTAATTCTCCATCTCCATGGACCATATATCATACTCATCCTTCTTTAGAATTGGGAGTTTGATATTTGAAATACTGGTTGTTGTAGGAGTGAGTTGTTGTTGTTGTTGTTGTTTTGGTTTATTGGTTGCAGTACCACTGTCTGATGCATCTTCATGGTATGATGCTTCATCATCACTAAGATGTTGAGAGAAATCATCATTAGCAGGTTGAGACATTTTTCTAGATCTAAAAGTGATTGTTTGTGTTCTTGTGATTCTTCTTATTCAAAGTCACTCTAGAGGCTCTGATACTACTTGTAGGTCCAAAGTCTTGGATCTGATTAGCCTTTTGTAAGCCAATAGCTAACTTGAATAAATTCAAATCAACTATAAGAGAGACAATGACTATGAATACTATGTGCTAATGTGGAATCTTAACACAAGTACTAAGAAGACCAATTGTAAAACTAACTTCGTATATTGCTATTGATTTCTATTAGGTTTAGATGCCTAAAACACTATGCCATAAGGTTCCTTTTATACACCAAGGAAACCCTAATGGGCTTTACAAACGTGTAAAAGGATAATGCATATCCTTTCCTAAGATATCTCCTAAGATATCTCTAAGATAACTATTATAACTATTTTGTTACATAAACAGAGTT